>JAQQZU010023820.1:0-13545 GCA_030068025.1 Parauchenoglanis punctatus | reverse complement strand
TGTGGGGCGACCATTTTGTAATTTGCCCAAACCACTTTAAATGGCTCGTAGCAATCCTTTCAATGACTCTCCCATGTTTTTGAGCACAGAAATCCTATAAAGGATCCTCATTTCTGCCACCTGTATTTGAGACCTTATTGTTTTGGTCATTACCCACAGCTTGCGACCATATGTGAGGATAAGGCTGTAAACTGACCAGTAAAAATGGAACTTCATTCAAAATCTTCTTCACTAATACAGACTGGTGATAGCAGAGAAAGTCATATGACTCCTTGTAGACTTCAAAAGGGATTGCACTAAAGTCCCAGCTGTAGCCTCTAGATGCATTCAAGGGGCAGCATGACAAGCGAGATCAGATTTTCTTTATGGAATTTTAATAAAATTAGGTAAGACACAGTTAAGCAACAAATCCAAACAATTGGCAATAATGATTCCATGTACCAGTCATATGGTGTGCCTGGTACAATATATTTTCAATCCCCCCAGCTCACAACTTTAGTTCCTACCTGCAATTAGTTCCCGTGTACAGTTTGACTTAAAATAAAAAATAAATAAATAAATAAAAATAATAATAATAATAAAAACTTATAACCATGTTTTTGTCTTATTTTGATAAATAAGAATTCACATCAAATGAGTACAGAGATATTAGAAAGAAAAATAATGGTCAGAAAAAAATAGCAGAGATCATTGGTGTCTCTGAAGAGTGTTTGTAGCTAGTACAGTTGCAAAAGCTTGTGGTGCTTATTAGCTAATAGCTAATGCAAAGCCTGGCACATAACATGTAATTCAAATAAGTGAAGAAAATGGTGGTGTTTTGGGTGAGTATATGCAACTAGTGCATTTAGCCAGCATTGCTAGCAAAGCTAATACAAAGCCTCGTATTTAACATACACCAAACAGCTAATTCTTCATTGGAGGTATCAGTCCAAAGGTCTCATGTGGACAGCCAGAGTTAAGGTCAAAGGCACAACTGCTTAGAAATCCAGTGTCCAACTCAGAGGTGTAAATGAACTTCTAAGATAAAAATCTTTAATTCTGGCCTGGCCTTATTTGGTTCCACTGATTGGTCAGTTGTCGAAAGCAATGTCCTGAGGAGCAATTCCAATCGAATTCCAATTTCAACCACAACTTTGCTCCTTAGAGGCATATTTATGAATATTCCTACATTTATATTATGAATATTAATATTTTATTAATATTAATATTCAAGTTTTTAAAGCAGCCATGATTCATTGCATTTCATAGCATAAATGTTAGTTGGTGAGGTCCCTGTGCTTTTCAAAAAACTGAGCTTTTACATATTCATTAAACATGTGATTATCACACAAACATGGTACATGAAAAGTGATGTCACGGGTATCCAGGGAAATGTTCTAGTTTCATAAGTATGGAAGGAATGTGCTTTTGGTGGTATAATGCCAGATCCTTGGATATACTTTCTATTCTATTTTCCCATTTTTCTTGGAGATACAGCTTTATATTTATGACCCTGGTTCCACCAAGGGTCAATTAGCCTCATAATTGTGAACTATAACTTGCTGGCCATCTTGATACTGGCGGATGGTCCAGCATGCTGGGTGAGTAGGCACCTGGCAATGTAAATGTAAGTGACAGAATTTATTCTGCTGAGTACCTTGAATGTGTGGGTGTTGAGCTTCCTTCAGCCAGGTAGTCCCCTTAAGTCACAGGTTGCAAGCCCCATGCGGTCTCCAGGGCTGAATTATGGGCCTTCACGCCTATGCTGGTCAGTGAACTGCTTCTGGGTATTGGCCACTTGCCTGAGATACTGATGCATGTGCTCCCACACCTTTTCACTGTATCTGAACCACTCATCGACTGCAGGTGCTTCAGTGGGATTGGCATTCCATGGAAAGAGTGGGGGCTGGTACCCAAGGATGCATTGGAACTGGGTGAGCTGTGTGGAGAACTGATGAAGGGAGTTCTGTGCATATTCCACACAGGGGAGGAACCAAGACCATTCACCTTGGTTCGCGGAGCAATTCTTAGAACGTTCTTAGAAAACGTCAAAGTTCCTGATTTGCTTGTTCCACCTGGCCATTTAACTGAGGATGATAACCAGAGGTGAGACTCACGGTCACACCTAGCTTCTCTATGAATCCAGCCCAGACTTGAGAAGTGAACTAAGGTCCTCTATCACTTACTATATCCTCTGGTATACCAAAGTAATGGAACAAATAATTGAATAACATCTCTGCTAGTTCTAATGCTGTGGGTAATACCAGAAGGGGAATTAGCCTCAGTGCCTTGGAGAATCTGTCTATAATGACAAGAATTACAGTGTTACTGATGAAGTCTTCTGCAAGGTGAAACCATGGGGGCCGGGGTGTAGGAAATGGCATGAGCTTGCCAGACAGGAAGGTATAAGGCACCTTGGCTTTAGCACATGTGGAACACAAAGCCACGTATTGGTTGATGTCTTGCTGCATGTTTGGCCATCAATATTATACACTGAGGACCCTGAGGGTTTTAGGAGTGCCTGGATGACCAGAGGCGGGAGTGGTGTGAGCCTACATGATTAGTCTCCCACAGAGATGGGGAGGAACATAGGTGTGTTCAGCTGGACATGATGCCGGGATGTGGTATGGCAGAGTGTTAGTGATCCCCCGGTCTATTTCGCATTCGATGGTGTTAACCCAGCAGGAGGAGGATAGGACAGTTGTTAGTTCATCAATGGTGTCCTTTTCTAAATACATATGTGACAATGAATCTGCTTTGGTGTTCTTGGATCTGGGACAATAAGATGTCGTGAATGAGATTCTGTTGAAGAAAAGGGCCCACTGAGGTGGATTGAGACGTTTAGCACTTCTTATGGTCCGTTAACGATGAATGGATGAAGAGCCCCTTCAATTCAGTGTCTCCATTCCTCTAGTTCTAGTTTCATGGTGAGCAGCTCATGATCTCCAACATCATAATTCCATTCTGTAGAGGTGAGCTTGTGCGAGAAGAAGGCTATGGGATGAAGTTTGTGTTTGTCCCCAAAGCATTGAGATAATATGGCTCCTACTCCAGTGCCCGACGCATCCACCTCCACAATGAACAGTTTTTCTTAGTCAGGGTGCCTAAGAATGGGTGCTAACGTGAAGGCTGATTTCCATTGCAGTTTCTTGGCTCCCTTCTTAAGAAGTGCTGCGAGAGGGGCTGCAATAATGCTGAAGTTTCTTATGAAACAGATGGTTACATATCCTAGGAAAGTGACTGTGGTTACGTGAAACTTGCATTTCTCCCCTTTCACATACAGCTGATGTTCATATAGCTGGGCGAGTACCTGTTTTACATAGTTGATTTGGGAGTCCAGGGAGGGGGAGTAGATCAAAAATGTTGTTGATATAAGCGATGACAAAGTTGCCGAGCGTGTCTCATAGGACATCGTTTATGAGGCACTGGAATACTGATGGCGTGCAGGATAGTCCTTACAGCATGACTTGGTATTGGTAGTGTTCTGATGTACTGAATGCCATTTTCCATTCATCATGAGCCCTAATCTGCACCAAGTTACAGACACTGTGGAGATCCAGCTTGGTGAAGAAATGCACTATGTGAAGTTGTTCTAGAGCTGCTGGAACTAAGGGAAGTGGATAAGGGTATTTGACCGTGATGGTGATCAACCCCCGGTAGTCAAAACAGTCAATAGTCAATACGGAGTTTGAGGGCTCTAGCATGATCAATGAAGTTTCCTGATGATCCAAAGAAGATCATGGCTCTAAGAGAGAACACCTCATCTGAATGTATAATCTGCACTAATATAACAAACAAAGGTAGGGAGACATAAGATGATGTACTCACCGTAGGGGTTTTGGGTGAAGGGAGAACCCCTTTGGTGGTCTGTTGTGGCCAGGCAGGATGAATGTGCAGTTTCTCAGTTTATTAAAAGTAATCCAGCAGAGGTATTAAAATCAGCAGCCAAAATCAAGATCAGGGTCAGGCAAGGGTTCAAGTGATCAGCAAACAGAGTATACTAGGTAAAGCAGAATCAAAATACAAAAGCGCAGAGAGCAAAGGCGAAACGAGGAGAACTATCAGAATTACAATGGCTTGGCAAGAGTAGACACACTAAGGAGCTAGACTAATGCTTCATGAAGCAAACAATGAAATGACGAGCTTAAAAATCCCCTATTATTATGTGAATGCCTCTTAATTATTATGTGATACCTCATTTTTCATATTCCATACAGTGCACATTGATAAATTATTACATTAAAGCTAAAATATCCAACAATTCCTGTAATATTTTGTTGTTTCAGTAGCAGCAATGCTGAACTTAATTTGATGTTTTAGATATTTATATGTCAGTGTTTGGGTCCCTAGTGCTTAGCACATTTTTATTATACAATAAATTGTATATTAATGTAATTAAAATTTAACAGGCTTTGTCACAAGTGTGTGTAAATATTAAAAAATTTATATAGGCTGCAGGCCTAACTGTAGATAAGAAACAAAAAGCTGTAACCAAAGTGTAGGCAGTGTGTAGTTTAAAACAAATCCAAAAATACTTCTTTTTTAATGTAAATTAAAATTTTTATTTATTTATTTATTTTTAATACTTTGGATATTGTTACTGTTTACTCTGGATTGAGAAAAATATTTCCTCTGATTCCTTTGTATTGAAACAAGATTAGTGGTAACAAGGATGTAATTCTTTTTATAAGCTTTTAAACAGAATGTTTTCCAGAAATCTAGCGCAAGAATTTTTTTATGATCTTTATTATCTGCAATTTTGCTGATCTTGTCAATTCTGACCACATGCTATAGCGATCCATGGGCCTTTTCTAGTATGCTGTGTTATATATGTGTGCTATGCCATGAATCAACATGAACACAATTTCCCAGAATCCTCAACCAAGCAATGAACTATAAACCCCATCACATGACCCCTGTAAGTCGCGTAGCAGTGTACGACACAGGCAACAACCACAAAGCATTAAAGTTTTTGAAAAAAAGGTCAGTTTTATTAAAAAGAAAAAAGAAATCACCAGAAAACCAAGACAGCAGTGAACATGTGCTCAAGTCATGGGATCAGTGCTGAGGATGAGGTGTGGAGAAGGGAGGTGAGACTCCCAAGGCAGGTAGTCAACCTCTCTGCGGTACTGGAACATGACGGCTGGAGGCAGTGAAGGGAGAGGCAGCGAGCTGGCATGGCTGGGCATGGGAGATCAGTGAGCAGCCAGGCTAAACACCAATTTTCTTTCTCATGGTGAGTCTGGAGACACAGAAGACAGAGACAACAAAAGAATTTGTCGGTCTGATCTCTCTGCTCACCAGTTCTGCCATGCCATCTCCCTTATATCCCTCGTTGTCTTCTGCTGGAGGATAGATGTTAAGTGGCCTCCAACCGTGCCGGGTTTCACAGCCCTGCCCTTCCTATGGTGGCTTCTGGAGTGTTCCTGCTCAGGTGGTGCTGTGCTAGAGCGGAGATGAGGGCTAGCACAGAAATTTGCTGAAGTGCCATGAATATAGTGCGGCGAGAGGGGCTTGCTTTCCATAGACGGCAGGGCCAGAGCCATGGTCATCAGACCCCTCACATGATTCACTACTTCGATTTTGTTCCCTGGACTGCTAATCACAACTTCTTGTTTCTAATTGGTCCATGCCTCATAAATAACTCAGCCATTAGTTGTATATGTTCTGATTTTTGCTTAAAGCACTTACTTTGTCAATTTTGCATGTTTGCCTGTCAGTGTTTTTTTTAAACATCATGTAAACATATATTTTTTTAAACAATATGCAGGTTAAATCCAAACTACAATATTAAATATCTAACATGTTAACAGGGCTAACAAGTCAAGCCTACTAAAAACATAAGATTATCAATTTACTTGCATACTTGGGTTCTATCTGTGTCAAAATGGGACAGTGTGAACTGCCTCATATCTCAAGTCAATCTTTATTCGATCAAACCAGTAGACTTTTGTTATTGGGTTTTAATCTTCATTTATCAGTGGCAAAGTCTGAGCACTTATTTCTCTAGGGGTTGAGGAAATGCAAGGCAGGAGTATGAAAAAATGTGCAGGTTTTCAGTCATACAGCTCAGAGTATTGTCTAGTGGTAGAAAACCAAGCTTCCTAGTCCTTTAATATTATCTGGAAAAGATTCATCACTCACTCTGGGGCTTATTACTTATTACAGGCATTTTCAAAAAGTAGTTTTTTGTTTGTTTGTTTGTTTGTTTGTTTGTTTATTCTTCCAATTAAAAAAATCCTCTCTACCTGAACTGCATTTTTTTTAAATAATTCTGTCCATATGAAAACACACACAAAGAGAAAGATTAATAAAAAATGCCAGCCCAGCATGTGGTGATAGTATGTTATGAACTGTTCTGTCAAACAGTTCAAGAATAATTAAGGGGTGTGGTAAAAGTAGTTAAAGTGAAATGCCCAGGAAGGGGAAACAAAAATGGCTGAAAGCTCTGAAACAAAACATAAACATTTATATGTGTGGATTTATGAGTGGACTGACAATGAGGTGGAACTAGTGCCTAATGTTACCCCTGCATTTTACCTAAAATCTTATAGCACAGGAACAGTGGTTTCAGTGTTGTGCATAACATATTATTATGTGCAATTGTACAAAGGTTATATATAGAAATAAAACAAAGTGAGATTTCGTGCAAACACTTTATCAAATAAAAAGGTATAGAGCACAAAGTAATGCTGCATTTGACTTAACTAGAAATTGTGAAGTTAAGAGGGAATAAAAACATGGATGACTCCTTGTTTATCTTTTATCAGCAGCAAGCTATCCAGCCTCAAAACAGCATAAACTGTATATTCAATGTTATAGATTTAACAGGCAAATATCTCTGTCCATCCATCCATCCATTATCTATACCGCTTTATCCATCTGGGTCGCAGGGAAGCTGGAGCCAATCCCAGCATCTTCGAGTGAGAGGCAGGGTACACCCTGGGCAGATCGCCAGTCCACCACAGGGCCTACGTAGACAAACAGCCACACACGCACGCATTCACACCTATGGGCAATTTAGAGTTGTTGACCAGTTGACCTAATCTGTCGTTGGACTGTGGGAGGAAACCGGGGCACCCGGAGGAAACCCATGCATGCATGGGGAAGGTCGAACCCAGGACCTTCTTGCTGTGAGGCGACAGTGCTAACCACTGCACCACCGTGCCGCCCCAAATATCTCTGTATGTTGATTAGTCTAAATCTTGTTTATGTTTTAAGAAATCCTACTTTGTTTACTATTTGACATCAGTCCCTGAGCTTGGATGAACTTTTGTGCTGCATTTGTAATGCCTTGTCTACAATGCCATGGCTACTGGTATTGTTCTACTACAGTGAACTTGAAACATTCATGCAACATTTTAGACTAAATTTTCTGTATAGCAACAGTGGGCAATAGTGAGTAACTTTGCAAAATGCTAGCCAGTGGATAAGAAAAAGGACTTGGCTAACATTAGTGATAACTCTAATGTTGAAGATTACTATTTCAAAACAGATTAGTATGGTCAGTGTTAGATTTAATCAAGTGTCTGTATATTAACTTATCTAGAGCCAGCACTACTATAAGCTAATTTAAACATATATAAGGGGGAATTTTCACAGTGTGAGCAGTGTGATGACGCTCTCTTCACAGACATAAACCCAGGCAGATTGGCAGGTTAATGCGAGAGAAAGAGGGGCCTGTCTCTGATGCATCAGTATGTACAGTGAGGGCATGACTAAAGTCAGGGTTCCTCAACCCCGGTGAGCTGCTGAGTGACTTTCTCAGGGCCTGGAATGCCTGTTCTGCTGCCTCTGACCACCAGACCTAGTCTGGTTGCCCCTTTTTGTCAGGCCAGGGAAAGGGAGGCCAGGAAGAAGAAATTTGCGACAATTCTTTGATAATACCCTGCCAACCATCAAAAAGGCACATACCTGTCACTTGTGCCACCGAGAACACATCCCTGAACTGGTCTACTAGTTCATAGAAATCCTGCTGCTCTGAGGGGATGAGTTCCTCTCCTTTCTGGACAAAGTATGCCCTGGCAAAATCTGAGGGAACATTTTCAAAGGCTGATTGTATGGGAGTGGGTTCAATCCATGTTTTAGGAGATTTATATAATATAACTGTGTCTCTTCTCTAACATAGCTGTTGTAGGCAGTAGGTCACCAGGCCCACACATTCAACTACATACCATGTAGGGCCCTTGCCATTGGGCAGGGAATTGCAGCTGGCTTTGGTTAGCAGCAGGAGCATGTGGTCACCTGATCAAAACTGGCAGGGTGGGCTCACCATGTACAGTATATTTGGCTTTGTTCTGCCCATGCCTCTTGCATGCGCTGGTTCCCAATCAGGGCTTTTTAGTCTGTGCATTCTACACCAGTGTGATGACTCACTATTGCAACAGGCAGAGAACAGATCTAAATCAAGGTAGATTGGAAGGTTAACATGCTTTTATATTTCTTAGTGTAGGGTAGTGAGAGAGGGGATAGTGAAGGAGAGAGGAGAGGAGTGAACATCTGTTGCTCGTAGGAAGCTTAAAAGGTGAGAGTGGCTGTGGTCACTGTGGGCCAGGCAGCGAGGTTCAGGCTTGCAGCAGGGATCAGCAGCATGAGGCCAGAAGCTGTTCCTTGATGGAAGCAGAGGGTCTTGGCAGATGAGATTGGCAATGACAGAGCATTATCTGAGCATTTTCTGCTTCCAGCATTTTTATACTCTCCTGTATTCTCTGAGATGGTAAGTGGTAGTGCCCCTTAATCCACTGTAGCTGCATTTGGTTTCCTCACTCTGCAGAATAGCCCTGTGCTTTCAGGCAGCCCCAAACAGTTGTAAATGAAGTGGTGCTGTCCTTCAGCACCCCAGCAGCATTAGAGTGAGGAGCATGTGGCTGTGTGTGTGTGTGTGCTGATGGGGGGCCTGCTGTAATAGTGGCCATGTTGATTTGACATCACTCTGTAAACATGGAAGGAACAGGTAATTGAGAAGACTACCTGAAAATAAGGAGTTGAAATTTGTTTTCAATGACTCAAAATACTGTGGTCATGTGGACATTTTCAAAAATAGCTGTATACCTGCAAACCTTGCAGCCACTCAGACACATTTCACCTTATGATATGATGACATATATAAATAAAAAGGCACTTAATAAACAAGTGCAAAATGCTTTCACATGCTCAATGTCACGAGCAGCATTCAAATATTACTGCTGTCAAGTATACTATTAAATGTGCTCTACAAACTACACTTGTGCTCTGTGTATAAAATAGGTTTAAGGAAAGAATAGTAAGAATTTTTGGTTGGGGGGCTTTAAAAGTTCGCCAATCACCCACAGTCTGTGGAATCCATGACGCTTGATGCACAAAAAGATTTTTGCTTTGTAATAGGCCTTTTTTTTACCTATAGTTTTTTGCATTAATTGTTTATTTATTGCATACCATTTCTACAATTTTCCCTGCAGACAGAAGATCACAGCTGTGTAGGTCATCTAGCCATGATTGAACATGAATACATATCAAATTCTACTATAGTATTCCCCCATTCTGCATTTCTTGTCCTCCCTGCCTAGACAAGAAGCAGTCCATTTCACCATGTCTGTCTAAGAGATGGCTGTGATGCGAGTCCTGCCGGGAACATTAAGAGTGTGCATGTGCAGTGTGCTAATTCCCAGCTGACAAAGACTCACTTCAAATGTATGAACTCATCAGGGAAGAGGAGTGGGGGTAAAAAGGCCCCCTCATCTCTTTCTATTCCAGGTTAATGGAAAAAAAGTACAACTGGAAATGGAGCTTTTATGTATGGGGGAAAGAGGAATGTGTACACTGGGAAGTGAACCACTCTGCTCTGGTTTCTATTCAAACAGCATTTTTTTCATGAGGCCCTGAAGATAACTGACAGCTGAAACCTAGATGGATCAGATATGACATTACATGTTCTGAAAATGACACTGTATGTGCTGTTAGAGCAAATGATATTCTTTGTATCTGACGGTAGAATTAAAAAGTCAAATTCTATATATTCTATATTTATGAGAAACCTTTAAAAATGCTTCATGTTTATTTGGACTTTACTGTTGATAGTCCATCACTATTAGCATGCCTATTATTAATATATCAAACATGATAATAGGCACCAATTATTATACCAATACACTGCCAACAGGGTTGACCAATCATAAATGTATTAGCTAATCCAATGGAAAAATAAAAATTCTAATGTGTTGTCCAGTCCCATGTTTTGTTGGCTGGGAACCTAAGTGACAATGGTACTATAGATACCATAATAACATAGGGAGTGCTGGTTAGCTAGGTAAGTTCATTAATACAGACAGGCAACTGAATGAGTATACACTATGATCATGTAGCACATTATGCATGTGCCCTTAACAAAAAAGTTAGCAAGTCATTGGCTTACATTTTGACTATGACGTGTAATTGCATACAAAGTTATTGTATAATAGTATCATTATTGTTTTTATTTTCTGTCTTCAAAGCGTCTGCATGTTTCTTAGCAGGAGAGTTATATAAGGTAGCTTGGTGCAGAACTATTTTGCAAGGTTTTGTGACATGCATTTGTGTATGTGCCTATTATCCTTGTACGCTACCTAATCTACCAAGAAAAAAAAAACATTTTCCTATAAACAAGATGGCTGATGTGTGTACTGCCATACAAAATGAGTAGCTGGTGCTATATTTACAGCATTGAGGAGTGTACACAGCTACATACCAAATAAAACCATTTGGTTTTATAAGAAAGTCAGTAAGGAGTAGTGTGCTTTTCTTTCTTTTCCTGGTTGTTAAACATTCATGTCTCAAAGGCAACTATGCATAAAAGATGTAAAACCAAGAAACACTATTTACTTATTCCAGGCACCTGTCAAGACTCCAAAGTACACAGGTTGTAGTCTGTACAACTATAAAATCAGTTTTTTTGTTGTTGTTGTTGTTGGGTTTGTATGTTTTTGTTTTGTTTTTTTGTCTCAAGAAAGCCGGTTCTAACATGGCTGAACTGGTTGAAGCCATTAATACTGCACCTGCAGATTAGCCATAGTGATAGAAGCTTTATAGCAATATAAGTCACTATAACAAAGAACTGCAGGGCACAGAATAATTAGAACCGCTTCAGGTTTGGGGTGAGCTTAATATCTAAAGATGAGCTTAGAAAGTGGAGCTAACCTCTAATTCTCACCTGTACCTTGACTCAGAGTTAAAAGCTTAGCGCAAGACTGAAAAGAGTAACTTTACCTTGAAGAGCTTGCGTTTGGTTGGGCTGGGGTTTATTTAATAGTTTGGTGAAATACAATGAAATATATAACTGAAAATTCACTTACACACACACACACACACACACACACACACACTTCAGATCTAAAATAATACAGACAAAAAACTGTCTTGATTATATAGGGTATGGATTTTTTCATAATTAATCAAGACATAGGTTAGTCAAAAGTTTAGTCACACCAAATTCACTGGGTTTTTTTCCCTTTATTTTTTTATTATTTAAAAGACGCTTCATGCTTAAAGTAATGATAGGCTGTTCTCTTTACTGCTCTCTTTACTCAGTTAAGCAGTTTTTGACTAAATATGTATTATTACCGTTGCCAATTGCTTATTTTTAATCCAGCTCTTGCAGTCATTTTTGTTTGTACCTTTCTGTAATAACTTATAGCAAGGTCGGTTTAATTTTTAATATAAACATATATAAACAAACTACTACTACAAACTCATTCAAACCATGACCCTGACCAGGCAGTTACTAAGGATGAGTGAATGAATACCATAAATGCATTAAAGTGAATGTGGTATTTGTTTGTCTTTCTCAATCACGCTGATAAACTTCACATCTGACTGCTCACCTGCATAAAAATAAAAACCTTCTGCTTGCGTGGGAGATTTTTTTTTTGTTGCATTTCATGTGCAGATACAAACCTCTATTTTCAATCGGAGAAAAAAGAATAGTGCACACTATCTATTCAATCTAAGTTCTTTATTCAGTTGCATCCCTAATCCATACATAAAGTCTCTGATCTATGAGACTTCATTTACATACACGCACACACACACACATGCACACACACACACACGCACACACACACACACACACACACACACACACACACCTTTATAATGTCAGTAGTCTGCATTCTGTGGCCATGCATCATCCAGAAATTTCATTCTATGCTCTATTCATATAATATACCTTACACCTTATTTTATATGCTCACTTATGAACACATAAAGGTTGTGCCATATCTTTATGACAGACTTATCTCACAGAAATGTGACAAGCCTATCTTTTTACTTTCTTTCTTTCTTTCTTTCTTTCTTTTTTTTTTTTTGAATAATGCAATGCCATGGTATTTTGCCCTGGACCATATTTGGGCATACAAGGTGCCATAGAAGCAAATCAGCCAAAGCATAAGCATACACTATCATAGACTTCTTATATGGTAACCAAGAAAACTGGGGACTATAAATTGCCCATAGGTGTGAATGTGAGTGTGAATGAGTGTTCATCTGTATGTTAGCCCTGCGATAGGTTGGTGACCTTCCCAGGGTGTACACCGCCTCTCATCTAATGTCAGCTGGGATTTGCTTCAGCTTTCCTGCAACATTTGGTGGTATATTTAATTTGTTTCAAACTTTACTAAACCAGATAAACTCATAAACTAAATCCCCTTAATTATATTATGTCATAATGGAATTGATTTCTTTTTATTTAATATTAAATATTATCAAAGACATACATAGAGTAACACCATACTTGTGGTTAGCTTTGTTGCTATAATGATACCTCCTGTGAAAAATAGTGAATTGTTACATGAGTGACATTTTGGGGAAGAAACTACTAGAATGGGCCAAACTATTGCATACATATGAAGACATGAAGCAGCTGCATTCATGATTTCTAAATTTAGCTCATGATTTTCTGCTAAATTTATGCATAAAGAGATTCATGTATACAAAGGACTGTCTTGGTTGACACGCCTCTGCAACATCGCATGGACATCAGAGACAGTGCCTCTGGATTGGCAGACCGGGGTGGTAGTCCCCCTTTTTAAGAAGGGGGACCAGAGGGTGTGTTCCAACTTCAGAGGGATCACACTCCTCTGCCTCCCTGGAAAAGTCTATTCGGGGGTCCTGGTGAGGAGGGTCCGTCAGATAGTAGAATCTTGTATTCAGGAGGAACAGTGTGGTTTTCGCCCTGGTCGTGGAACAGTGGACCAGCTCTATACCCTTAGCAGGGTCCCCGAGGGTGCATGGGAGTTCGCCCAACCAGTCTACATGTGTTTTGTAGACCTGGAAAAGCCGTTTGACTGTGTCCCTCGGGGAACCCTGTGGGGGGTCCTCCGAGAGTATGGGGTAACGGACCCCATGATAAGGGCTGTCCGGTCCCTGTACGGTTTCAGAGCTTGTGCCACATTGCTGGCAGTAAGTCGAACCCATTTCCAGTGAGAGTTGACCCCCATCAGGGCTGCCCTTTGTCACCGATTCTGTTCATAACTTTCAGGGACAGAATTTCTAGGCGCAGCCAGGGCGTTGAGGGGGTCCGGTTTGGTGGACTCAGGATTGGATCACTGCTTTTTG
>JAQQZU010023819.1:0-13551 GCA_030068025.1 Parauchenoglanis punctatus | reverse complement strand
GGGTGACCCGGGGATCGAACCCAGGACCTTCTTGCTGTGAGGCGACAGTGCTAACCACCGCACCACCGTGCCGCCTTTTATGCCTTTTTTTTACTTTATATGCGAGTTGTAAGCATTGCTTCCATTTTTTCATCTACTATTCCAAGGTTTTCCATATGATTTGTAGCAATCCATCATTACCCTCAGCATTAGTTAGGACATTCTTTATAGCGTTACTAATCATCTCTCTTTATCCCTTTTACTTATGTTGTCTCAGTTGGGACTCTATTTCCGAGAACAAAGCTTTCTGTTATCCAGCTTTTCAGTTGCAAGTACTTAAGAATTTCTGTGTAAATATGTTTTTTAGATAAATAGTTTTAAATTTTAATTTCATAACTTCGTAAATTTGCATTTCGGGGGGAAAAAAATAATTACAGTATCCATTATTATTACAAATGATCAGATCAGGATGTTTTTCCACCTTGTAGGGTGAAATAAAAGAAAAATCTCAAGTTTACTTGAAATCTTATCTTATTTCTGGGGGAAAATCATATCATAATCTATAATCAATGAGTGTCTGAATTATGATGTGTTATTATTGTTAGCATGCTAAAATGCAAGTATTTCTGAAAAAGCACTGACCAATGTGTATGAACTTCAGGTTAAGATGAGAAGACACTTCAGTACGTGTTATCACTCAATACTTCCCATTACCCTGCTTAATGCGGAAACGTGAATGTTATATATTTTTTTTAAATACGTTATATTTTTCCAGAAATTAAACCAAAAAAATATATTACACGAGTTTAGAAAGGATAAACATGGAAATCTGATATATGGGCTATTATCTGGATATATATATATATATATATATTTAAATTTATTTAATTAATTTTTTACAAAACAGACCGTGTAAAATAATAAATAAATAAATTAAACATTATAAAAAATAAAAGTGTCAGTAATAAAAGCTGCATGTCTAATTAAGATATGAATAGAAATTCACAAGCTTCCACCGTTTTGTTGAAATGTTCAGCAATAACTCCAATATGGCAGAATGTTTAAAACTCAACCTAATGCCAACACTGCCCTCGTGTGGCTGTACAACACTACACAATCACTCTGAAAGGCAGAATCTTTCATGATGTAAGTTGACTAGTTAACTAGCTTACACCCTAATTGATACAATTAACCCAATCTGCATTGAACACAATTCAATCTGTCTTTGGACATAAAATAAAACACTTCAGAGGCTTGATGGGTGAACACGAGACTCATGACAGATAGACGTTTTTCCGCAGCGTGTGTCTGAGGCTGATGTGATACGCCGATCCTGGATGGCTGTGGTTATGAGCGTACACTGCTCGATTCACCGCCATGTGAAGGTCCACCAGATGAATCCTCCTGCAACAGAACAGATTGAATACCATCATGAGTGTACTACTATTATTATTATTATTATTGTTTATACCAGAACATTATTGAATTCTTGAATCTGATTGCTTAAAAGGCGTTGAGTACATTTACATTTATGTCATTTGGCAGACGCCCTTATCCAGAGCGACTTACATATATCTCATTTATACAACTGAGCAGGTGAGGGTTAAGGGCCTTGCTCAAGGGCCCATCAGCGATAGCTTGGCAGTGCTGGGATTTGAACTCACGACCTTCCGATCACTAGTCTTAACCACTGAGCTACCACTGCCCTAGTGGTAATTTCCTATAACAGCAGCTCAGACAATAGCATCTGCTGCAAAGCAAATCGCAGGTTTACACTCCTGGGCAAAAGAATTGAGGCAAATCCAATATTGCAAAACATGAAGCTTTTAATGGTCTCAATAAAAATCAGCAAGAATGAAACAAATAGATAAAGTAAATAGGTGTGGGAGCTTTTCCCTTGATTTCCTTTAAATGTTGAAGGCTTGTGGGTAAACCTGCAGACGACTTTTTACAGAAAGAAGAGTCCGTGTTGCTCTGCTCGACGTTAAAGTCTTCAAACAGAAGAGATTTTTGGAACATTTTGAACCCCCAGACGAGTTAGTTTCAATTTTATATCATTTAAACATTCCAATCTTTCCATGATTTTCTCTTAGCGTACCAGAACACTGTGGAAGTGAACGTCCCGGTTTCCAGCTTTTCCCCCAACAGCTTCAGCAACGAGCATCGAACAGCAAAACAAGGTCGAGGCCTCAGGAGCGCTTTTTTACAGCTTGTTCATTTTCTGCCCAGTGATTTTTATTCAGACCATTAAAAGCTTCATGTTTTTGGAATATTTGGTTTGCCTCATTTTTTTTTTTTTTTTTTTTTTGCCAAGGAGTGTATGTCCATGCGTCCGTACAGGGTTATATGTCGTATGCTCACAAGATCTAGGACCAAAAATTAACAAAGAAAACCATATAATGGTTAACAGGGTGAAAGTTTCTATAAGGACTTGTTTATTTATCATTTACGGAAAGGAGTCTCCAGTCTCAGCACTTTATAACAGTCGGTACTTTTTTCACCTCTGTCATTTTGTGCTTTCCGGTTTGTCAGTAACATAAGCTGTGTTTTGTTTTGTTCCTTCTAACTTTAAGAGAGAGAAATAAGAGCCTGATTAAGGGCTACATCTGCTCGAACATAAATGCTGACAGGAACTAACTTGTCTCCAGGACGCTCAACATTAAATGGATAAAAAGCAGTATAAAAATGGAGAACTTTTAATACTTAGCAAATCGCTGTGGTATAAGAGGAATAAAACACTTCCGCGTGTATTTCAGGGTGAGTAACTCCGTTGTCGCCAACACTACCCCGCTGTTGATTATTTTCCAAGAACAGCACATCCTAAAGTGTTTTATTCTTTATGTACTGGGAGACAAATATTCCTATTGAGAGCCAAATGCTCCTACCAATAACTTTTTATTTCATTACTTATGAACTAACACACATATCGTTTAGTATGAAATCTCACTAAAATGTACTCTATATTAGAAACTAAAATTTATATAAGGCTTTCATTCAAATTCTTCATCCACAACACCTTACATCTTACGCCTGATATACTGGCTCTGATTACTCCCCTATTTGTCTTATAAGTTCCATACTACTATCAATAATACACACTGTTATTTACGCGGTTGTACGTGTCATATCCGCCATGATTCTGTCAATATTCAGCCTTCATATACAATCTGTCCTAATTTCTGCTGTCTCTGCCCTTATATGGTTAAACCGTTTCCTGATCTCAAGAAGTTTCACTAGCGTTATCTAACTGACATGTTTAAACCCGGTATTCCCCTAAATGTTCTGCCTGTGTTACAGCTCAGTCGTTATTTTCCCTTTTATTTATAACTTTTTATTTATAATTTTTTGTCTTGGGTTTTGGTTTCTAGGTCCTAACAATTCTACATTTTCCCTGTGATTTCTTTGACCCCTGCCTGGTATACTAACTACAATTTTATATTTGTATTTATACCTAATAAACAGGCTTTGAAGCCGAACCTTACTTCTGCATCTGCGACACAGCAATATTTTAACACTTAAGACCAAATTCATACTTTGCGTTTAGTTTGCTCATTTCTGTGTCATCTTTTAAAAAAGAGAAAACTCTTTGGCTCCAACAGAAAAGTAGCACAACAGAAGCCTGATGTCCAGAGATCCTGAGTGTGTACAGCGCCTAAGAGTGTACACTGCTCTGTGGGTGGGAGGGACGGCGTACTCTCTTTCCCACTAGCCAACTGCCTGTGAGCTCATGTATGTGGAAGAGTTAACAGCGAGCTTTCCTCCAAATGTGAAAAGATTTAGTTGGCTGGCTTCATGTGTCTCTGAGGAAGTGGCCAAGGCCAAATTAGGGAGAAAAATGTTGAACATTCCAAAGAAAAAAAAAAAGAAGAAGAAATTAGCATTTCTGCCAAACTTGAGCAAGTGGTCATAAGACCAAAGCTGAACACAAGTTCATGCAAGAAGGCAGTAAAATCAAAGCTGAAACCATTCTCAAAATGTGATTTCCCCAGCTTAAAGTGATGACTCACTGACAAATGAACAGTGTAGCACGACCACTAATTTTCACTCTGTCTAAGCCAGTAGACCATTAAAGCCTTGTTAATACCATTATTAGAAAACTAAACCTAAAGTTATTTAACATTTAAAATGCATTTTGTCAGGAGTTGTCATCACGCAACTTTACACGCTTACCTCTTCTGTCCATCGACTAAGGCCTCTTTCAGGGACCGTAAATAAACCGAGTGATGGTCGATGTCCTGAAGCTGCTTCTCATTGGTCCAGCAGTGACTCCAGAAGACGTCTGCGTCTCCCGGCACGTCCTCCACCATGTAGCGATTACAGACAGGGCTGTCCGTCTCCAGCTCTCCGTCCTCGTAATTGCAGAACACTGTGAACGTTGAAGTCTTGGAGATATCGTAGCCTTGGATGAAGAAGAGTTTAGGTTTTCCTGTAAGTCCCGGGCAGGAGTTAGGCGTGAAGAATTGACGGACGGTGTCCAGGTCGAGTCCCAGGCCGTATGAGTCGGTGGCGAGCAGCTTGGATGAGTGGGAACGGCTGATGATGCAGCAGACGAAGGCATCCATGCTGTAATGATCAGTCTGTCTGGAGATGTGCTGCAGGCAAGAAAGGACTTCTCTGACACTCAGCAGCATGTGGAGGCTCACGCGGAAGTGGAGGCTCGAAAATAACTGCTCCAGATGGGCTGTTAGTGAGAATTTATTAAGCTTCAGTACCTGTTTATAATCTAATATATGATAGCACAATACATCATAATTGCCCACCTCCTTCAGTGCCAACACAGTCTATGATCACACACAATCCCCGGGGCTCGCTCCGCATCCGGTACACATTCTCCTGACGCTGCTGATTAAACAGAGAAGAGTGGAGTGAGTGCAGTGCATTGTGGGTACAAATGCATATTCAAGCTGCTGTAACTACACATTGCTATATTCAAATGGATCTAACAATCAGGGAAGTGTTTCGCTACCAATTTAGCAAAACTGAATCGTCACACACACATATTTCTCCATTCACTTATTACTCGGTTAGAGTTTCCACTTTTAGAGTATTTCGACTGAGGTCATTTAAATTAAAATAATAAAAAAACATATATATATATATAAAACATCAAGTGTTCAAAATGTAACGTTTATTACCTCACAGGGTTTACTCAGGGTGACACAATGGGGTACCGTGTTGTTAACTAGAAAACAAGAATATCAAATATTCAACCTTTTATAAAAACAATTTTTTCAAAATACAAAAGACTCAATAAAGCATTGACCAGAATGAGCTCTGGGGAGAAAACTCACTGCATTAAGTCAAGGCATTAAATCATTATTAGCTAATCTGGTAATATGTTTTTCCTTTATATTCCGTTTTAAAGGTCCACTATGTAGGATTTTGAGGTATCTATTAGCGGAGTACACATTCCCTAACATTCTTATGGAATTCATAAGTAAGTTTTCATTAGTGTGTAATTACTTATAACTACGAATCGTTGTCTTTTCATAAGCTTAGAATGAGCCCTTTATATCTACACAGGGAGCAGGTCCACCTCTACGGAGGCGCTACTACAGTGGCCCAGAACGGACAAACCTCTAGAGAGCGGCTTCTGCGTTTCACGTTATTACAAGTAGCAGCGTGAATCCAGAAGGAAGCACCGGAACGAAGATCAAGAAGAAGACGAGGAAGAAGAAAGAAGAGGAATCAGTGTTTGCTGGTGTTGGCTAACAAGTTTGAGAACCAAATTTGGAAAAATGGAGGCGCATACTTATTATTTAGCACAGAAAAAGCAAGGGAGCGTGAATGTAAGTACTCGGAAGAGCACTACGAGCACCTGGCAACCACCGTATGCTCTAATACACACTCGGAAAGGGAGGGGCATTCAGGTGGTTGAATCTTACATAGTGGCCTTTAAATATTTTTATCAAAATAAAATCAATTATTAGCAAAAGATAAATATAACAAATTTGTAAAATGCTTGATGCACTGTATATAATAAAGCATTGTTTTTTTTTTACATTATATACTTAATATGCTTTATTAAGAAATAAATACAGCTTATTATGTTATTTTTTCCTGTATATGATATACAACTATAAATATTATTGTAGGGAACATTTTATAAAGCTGCACAGACAGTACACAGTGTGTAAATAGAGTTTTTTAATTTATTTAATACAATATTACTGTAATTATTGTGCTATCATTAAATTATTTAAACCATCCAAAATAATACAAGTACCAGTACATTTATTTGATGATGCGTTACATTCAGTTTAAACTCACCGAAGGGTGTGGGGCGTGTTCTCACACTGCAGGATGTGGGTGCGAGTGCGGCTGAAGTGTGAGGCTGGAGAACAATGGGAGGAAAGGGTGTAGGAATTACACATAACGGTGCTGTAACTGTTGATCTGCTGTTCTGAGTTTATTTTAAACAATCATAATAAGGCTTATATTTCAGTACAATTCCAGAATAAAGCCAATAGCGGCAGTGACTTTTAGGCTTTGGGGTAATATAATGTCAGGGGTGAATCTCAGGGATGTTGTTTTACTCACCGATGCGGCTCTACATGGCCGTTGTCGCTCGTCTCTTGGCTTTACTGTGGCAGGTCTTTGTGTTTCGACTGTAATGACAACAGTAATAATGTTTCAGTGTTACAAACATATCAGCTTGGTGTACAGCACTGTGCAAAAGTCTTGAGCCACCACTCATTTCTTCATATTTTGCTTCCAAACAGCCAGACTTTCTTGTATTTTTAAAGTAGTCGTGAGGATCAGTTCTCCAGGCTGGAAAACCAAAATGGAGCACCATCAGTCATGGATCGGCCTCCCCAAAGCCCAGATCTCAACATTACTGAAGCGGTGTGGGATCATCTCGACAGAGGACGGAACAAAAGGCAGCCAACGTCCAAAGAAGAGCTTTCGAACGTCCTTCAAGAAGCCTGGAGAACTACTCCTGAAGGCTACTTAAAGAAATTACAAGAACGCTTGCCTAAGAGTTGTGTTGAAGAATAACGCTGCTCATACCAAATACTGACTTTAGAATTATACACACTCTCTTGGTGTTATAAACTGTATTTACATGTATGTTGCAATAAATCACTGTACCTAGTGTCTCATTTTCCTAGCACAATATAAAGAAATGAAGGCTGAGGGGGGTCAAGACTTTTGCACAGCACTGTATTATCAGTGGACAAGCTTGGGAGGAACTGTGTCTAATCAGCCAGCACTTTCAGTACTTCCTTACTGAATTATTTGCATGGAAGTAGGTGGAAGTAAAAAAGCTATAAATAAACTCAAAATGTAAGAGGAAGTGATTCATGGAGAAAGAACCCGTTTTCAGTTGCATCACACGGTTCAAAGGGAACCAAAACTAGTGAATGAACTTACTAGGGCATGTTCTCACAGACTACTATGTTATGCATGATTGCCAGATCATTTTAAAACCCTTCAGTCAGAACTGATCTAAGCTGTAACTTCACCAACCTGTATTTAAATCTCCCTCTACCTGGCAGTTTATAAATAAATGAATAAAATAGCACAATTTGGATGCGATATCTAAACCTTGAACTTAAATAAATGTGGAAAGTACAAAAGAATTGCTAGGTGTGCAATGTTGGTCACTGGCAGGAAGTGAGTGTGTCATGGAAATGTTTTTTTTTAATGAGTTTCTGCTATTTTATAGTAAACACGAGCTCCTGACCTAAACATTGCATCCTTTAGGAGGTGGGAACTTTTTTTATTATACCAAAGTTTCCAAATTATTGCTGGACTTTACCATGTCCTTTATTTAACATGCTATTTATAATGCTTCCTGATTAAAGCATAGTGCAGGAAATGGTATGGAGATACCAAGATAAATCAGGCTACCAAACATGAATAAGCAAAGGTATTCAAATTCCGGGTCAACTGTTTGAGATGCTAGTGCTCAAATCCTGAAATCATTATTTGGGTATTTCGTTTTATATATATATACTCGCGGCACATCTTGGTGAGAAAATTAGATACAAAATGTATTATTTAATCTGTTAATTACTTCTCTGACGGCTGTGGATAAATGATTCTTGATTATGACCTTTTTCAAATATCCATTCATTAACTCTTACATATATGTGAATATTGAATAAACACGCAGAAGGCTCAAATTAGACTCCAATTCTGATCCCTAGTCTTAAACAAACAAATGTTTACTGGTTTACAGAAAAACTGAAAAATGTTGTCATTCCTAGGGAGCTATGGATGTGAGAATGTAATCACACATTCCTGTAAAGATATCACAAAAAAATGCAATGTCCTGTGGTCTCTTACCCTGAGAACTACTCTTACTAAAACCGAAACTAAACTACATGCCAAAAAAAATCTCCAGTAAACATAATAGCTGGAGCGCAGTCATTCAATTCATAAACTCGAGGAAGTCAAGCATGTCATGTAATGAGGGGAAATTGTGATAATTGTGATAATTAGTAGTTCAGATACTGCTGGTTTTCACACACGACCGTCTGGAGAGTTTAGACAGAATGGCGTGAAAAACCAAAGACATCCGGTGAGTGGCAGTTCTGCGTGCGGAAACAAGGTGAAGGTGAAAAGAGACGTCACAGATGAATGCCCAGACTGGTTCGGGCTGACGGATAACTCATATATGCATGCTTTACTGCTGTGGTGAGCAGATAACTATCTAAAGAATGCACCACACTTGTTCTACTTTTATCACCCGAGAACAGGAAACAGGGGCTCACAGAAAGTGGTCAGTTGAAGGTTTGAAAACCATCAACTGGTCTTTTGTAGGTGAACATTTAACATGTATTCCCATTAAAGTGGCCAATATGTCTTAACTTGCTGTATTATTTCACTTAATACTACACACCACTAATCAATCACATTATTAGAAAGTAAATCTTTCTGCTTAAAAGAAAACCACTGTGTAATAAACTAAACAAAGCCAATATCTGGCGTGACGTTTTTGGGGTTTTTTTGTTCTACATGAACCGTAGTCTCGGGTACAGTGTGTGCAGTTTATTAAGGAAATGAGCTGTACGTTTTACTGAGCATCTGAGACAGCTCTTTGGGAGACTTGGACTGTCACACTTGCTTCTTGATTGCCGCAAAACCCTTCATTATGTTCTTATTTGTCTGAAAAGTGCTCTCGTGTAATGTTTTGCTTTCTTTACTGACATATACGAACTTTTTCAAATACTTTTTTTTTTTTTTTTTTTTTTTTGGAAAGTAATGTTCGGAAATCTGAAATCTTTTTGTAGTGACTAGATGATGCGGAATTCATCATACACTGTACATATCTACCCGGTATATCTAACTATACATATATTATCAACTACACTATTACAACTGCGACAGGTAATTGCTATACAATTTGTCAGTAATCTGAAGTGTGCAGGAAAAAGTCATAAGAAAAACCATTTCATTTTTCGCCTGAAACCTAGAATGAGGAACTCGAAGCCATAAAAAGGGAAGTGAGTACTCTCAGTACAGGTGTGAAGTATTTCCTCATGACACACAGACCGTGTGGGTAATGATCTAATGACTCTGACGGTAACAGTGTCAGTGGTGCGGTATTTCCCACCTCTGCTCTGGTACTGGCTGAGCCTCTTGGCCAGGTCGACACGGCGGATGGCTCTCAGGTATTTCTCCATCACGTCCATCCTGGTGCTGGAGATCTGATCCAATTTCTCCAGTTCCACCACCACATCCAGGAAGCACTTCAGAAAAGGTCATGTGATCACAGCCGTCATTATTAATGTCACCAGAGTGACGTCTCAAATGGTAATGCTATACTGTGCACTATGTTCTATAAACTATCTACTAGAATACATTACACAATGTCCTTGAGATCGCATCATGTAATATTTGTGGTGTAAAAACATCATGCAGACATGACAAATTATCGAGTGGTACCGCGTGACGGTAAAGAATTTCAACTTGTTGTTTCTTTTTAAAGCCAAACACGTCCAGTGTAAATATATTGCTTCTCATGCGCATTATCGCTCGCGTTTCAGCTACATTTAAGCACACACCTTTGCTGGCCCCGCACCTTCCATTATCTAAAAAACTCCATTGTTCATCGTGCAATTTTAGGCGGTTCAAGTACGTCATCTAGGCATTAATAGCACGTTGCACATCAGGAATCCACTCACATCAAGCGCACACAAAGAGAGCTTCTTGACACTATGAACTGATCAACGTGTGAAAAAACTGAGCACCTTTTTCTAAACACGATCCATCTTAGCGTCCGCACCAGATCCACTCACAGTTGCATACGTTTCTGTAAATTATACAGCGGAAGGCAGCTCATCCATAAAGGAAAGAGTATTTCATTCACTGTTTCAGTGACATGACTTATTTGAAAAAATAATGAATGTACAAACACAGAATATCCAAGCAGATCATCTGCTCTAAAAGTCTATTCCAATCTGTTCTCAGAGTTAAAAGTGATTTGTGAAACGCCGCTACCAGAAGAACACTTGATTGACATCCTGCTGTCTCAGTTCAGGCAGATGTATAAAAAAATAAACACGCAGCAGGAGTCAGGACTCACTCAGCCACTACGATTAAAATAAATGTATTACGCCTAAGATTGTTTTTTTACGGTTCTGCTTTAGACTGTTCATGAGAATGCTAAAAAAAAAACAAAAAAACAAACAAACATGTGGCCATAAAAAAATAGGTCAGATTGACATTAAACAAGAATATAACCGTCAGTACACGGGGGAATTTCGGTGATATTTCCAAAACAAGGCTATGAAATGGAGGCGAGGCAGATGAGCCCGTTTTTTTTTTTGTTGGTTTTTTTGCGTTGTATATTTCGTCAGACATTTTCAGCAGCGTGGAACATTCCCCGGAGCAGACCTCTCTCTGAGAAATTCTATACACTAAACACTAAACACAGATGCAGATGAATGACATCTGTCAAGTTCAATTTCTTTTTGTTTTACCTCAAACTTTTCCACTTTCTCTTTGGGCAGGGTTCCTCTGAGCAGGAAAACTAACGACTCGAAATCGTCCGATCCGACGTCTTCGCTCAACTCGGCCATTAGTACCCTTAAAGTCAGAAAAACACCTGTCTGACAGACCTGACTGAACACCGTAGGAGCATTTCTATACATTTCCATAAACACAAGTCAGTTTACGTGTTTGCTGTTAAATAAATCATTTGAGATGTGAGGATACCGTGAGAGCTTCTGTGAAACACAAGGATACTCTGAGATTTATCTTTTTAAACACCCAAAAATAAATTCTCCATGAGCAGAAAAAAAATTACAGTTATTCGTTCTCATGATTTTGTAGTAAATTATACTGCACATTATACTTTGATAAGCCAATGTGTTTGATAATAACGATGACAGTTAAAGTACCTGTAATCTGACAGAGCGTGGCCGTTTTTCAAAATCCGCTCAGCCTCGGTCTTACTCATGCCCAGCACCTCAGAGAGTAAATCGTAGCGCCTCATCCTCAGCAACAGCTCCATCAGAAAGACCTGATGAGTGTGCACTTGGCCCATGCTAGAGATCAGCATTTCCTTGACGTTGGTGGTGCATCGCTCGGCGTGAAGCTCTCCACACAGGTACGACAAACGCTTACACTCTTCCGGACTGAGCTCCTCCGCTATTCGGCTGATGGTGTGAACGAGCTGCTTCGACAAAGACATCCTTCTGAAATAGAGAGTAAAGTATATACATCAGCTTACACTGAGAAAGAGGACCACAATCTTCCAACATACACCAAGCTCGCTTTAATCCGAGGTCAACACAAGGTGTGACGCTTTAAGGATTATTAATCTCCGTTCTCCGTTAACAATGTGGAAAGCGAGTCTTTCAGTAGAAGGTCCCAAACTGAATCAGCTGATCCTAAACCGTACACTGGAAGTACTTAGCACTAAACACGTATTGTACACGTTAGGTTGCACAGACAGTATTTCATAATCAGTAATATGTAAATCAGGTTCAACTGCAATCTGGGAAAGTCTAGTTACCTAACATTCCTCGCTTACAAAAGTCTGGATTAGAAACTGACATGACCGAATGGCAAAAGCGCTTACATTTTAGTGCTTAGCTATTAATGATAGGTCATGCTTATAAAGAAAAATAAATGATACATCTATTTGGAGGCTATATGTTTTGTTCTGCACTGGTGTTTCATGTTACTCATGTTACTTGACCAACACCATGGACTCTAAAAAGCTGAAATGCTTCATGTTAAAAAACGACAGTTGTTGTTGTTATTGTTGTTGTTTCTGAGTGCTCGTCTGACAGTTGGTTTAACTGCCTGTTTATCTGTACAGTCAAATGAGTCTTAATTGAAGAGTAGGCAAACTGACAAATCCAAATGTTATGTTCGTTACAATAACGTGAATCCAAAGTATGTGAAGCAAATCTGAAGCAAACTTACTACAAATCTGAATGTAGCGACTACTAATAAAACATAAAGATGGTTCTAAGACGCCTCTGAGGTTTTTAACGTGTCTTCGAAAGACGCAGAGGGTCAGCGTTCACCGTCCACTGCCAGTGAAACGGCTTTTGCACACCCTGTATTAACACTTTTGGTTAAAGTGAGAGTTACCGATTCTGGAGGAAGATTGTTGATATTTGAACTCAACAGCCAAACAAAGACACACCTCCCTTCAGAGCTCCTTCAGAAGCTCCGCCCCTCGAATTCATGGCCAGTTCGTGGCATTACACCAAAAAAGACGGACATTGAGGGCCAACCAGTACCCATAAAAAAGTATATGGTTTAAGTAATCACTTAAAGCTTAACTTAAAACCAGTTCTTCATTAAATTGAACATTTTATAGGTCAGTTCACCTTCTCTGTGACTATGAGCTTAAGTTCTGCAGCTCTGTATAAAACACCTCAGTAAGTCAAATGTGAACATTGTCTTAACAGACAAATGATCTGGTGTGACTTTTAGGCACTCTTTTTTATTTAACCGACACTCAAATGGAAACTAACATTCCCAGGAACCACCTTCACTGCTTTTAATTGAGCAAACGGAGAATATCCTCCTATTCCCGCAAAGCCACCATTATTCATCAAGATGCAATTCATTTCAGGCATTTAGAGAAATTCTAGCCTACCAAAATATCCTTTCTTGGTGAAAAAAAGTCCAGGGCCAGGAAGAGCTATGAAAAAATGACTACCGATCCCACTCATCCAGAAAACCCTCGTCAGCAAAGAAACAAAAGCACCACACACCACATGAGCAGCTTATTTCTAACAGCTGTGTCTCTTGTCAGAGTCATGAAGAAATAGCATGACTAGTAACACTTCCGCTGTACTTTACACTCTAGTCTTTATGTACAAGCGGGAAGTATTAACGTTTTTTACTTAAGGGTTATTTGGAAGGGTTTTTACTTCACCTGGTTATAACTGGGAATTTTTACTTGTACTGAATGGCATTTCCATGATGAAGAACATATTTTTGCTTTATACACTACCGGTCAAAAGTTTGGACACCCCTACTCTTTTTCATAGGTTTTTCTTTACTTTTTTTGCTTTCTACGTTGTAAAGCATTACTGAATACATCAAAACTATGAAGCAACACGTATGGCATATACTGAATTATGTGGTAAACAAAAA
>JAQQZU010023818.1:0-13553 GCA_030068025.1 Parauchenoglanis punctatus | reverse complement strand
AGTTGGGAGCATGAAATTGTCCAAAATCTCTTGGTATGCTGAAGCATTCAGAGTTCCTTTCACTGGAACTAAGGGGCGAAGCCCAGCTCCTGAAAAACAACCCCACACCGTAATCCCCCCTCCACCAAACTTTACACTTGTATGTACACTGTATGTTGTCGACTCTCAACTCCTTATGAAGGCATTACCTTAAAAATTCACGAGATAAGTCGTGTGATGACCCCTTGAACTGATTTTGCTCGAGTCTGTTAATGCAGTAATTAATGTTGTTCTGCCCCAGCAAAATCTGTCCTCACGAGCCTTAACTTGCATATATTGCTGTATATGTAGCATCAGAGTTAGTTTTTCAGTAAGTCGCATTCAAAAATGGATGGTTACCTCATAGTTGACGTTTTCAAAATGATGCATTGAAACGGATGTCTGTCAAATACCATTTCTGTTATTTTTTAATTTTTTTTATTTGTTACATTTTTCTGTTATTTATTTAATATGGTATTAAATTTCCTCCATCTTTCTGACTGTGGATTGGTGGAGTCCAAACACTTTAGAGATTGTTTTGTAACGTTTTCCAGCCTGATGAACACAGCAACTCTTTTTCTGAGGTCCTCAGAAGTCTCCTTCGTTATGCACTTCCAAAATCGTGTTGTGAAGATCAGACTTTGATGGATCCCTGTTATAGAAATAAAACAGGGTGCCACACCGGACTCTAATTTCACCTTCAAATTAACTACTAATCTTCAAAAATCATACTTTTGCCACCCACAGATATGTACTATAGGATCATTTTCCTCAATAAATAAATGACCAAGTATAATATTTTGGTCTCTTTATCTACTTTTAGGGCTTGTGAAAATCTGATGATGTGCAAAGAGACTTTTGTACAAAGAATTGGTTAAAAAAATGCATTTTTAATTCTTTAATTTTCACCCCGGTTGATTAATACTGTGATACTGTGAGATCGTACTTCTGGATATTGATCTGTATTCTATCCAAAAGGTCACATGACTTAATAAGGGCACTGGCTAACCGATGGTACGTTCTTGCAGGCGGCGAGACACGTCAACTTGAGATCAAATGTCAAATTTCTAATCGTGGAATTGCACAGCAAAAATCAAAGAGGTGTTGTAGTTGTGAGATTCTGCTATATCCAAAGTGCCTTTCGTCACGTACACACGCACTCGCACACAATGCAACATGGTGGGACTTTGCAAGAGATAAGGTAGCAGGCATGCTTAGTGTTTTTGCCAACTTAGAGTAGGATTCCTGATGCCTTTCCAAATTCCAGTCTCCACAGACTACCTTACTGACCTTTTAATACCCATAGCTCAGCAAAGCTGCTGTCCACCAGTCATTCAGGACATCCACACTGCTCAGAGCCAAATAGCATTCTGCTTCTGTGCTGGAATCTTGGCTGGGTGTTTTGTTCAAAATTGTTTTGTGCTCCCAGACCTGCTGTTGTCTTTACAAAGAACAAGGTGCAAAATGATGTACTATAGTGGATTTTATTCTCTTTAAACTACATGTACACAATTCGCGATGCATCAATATCGATACTGATCTCGCATATCGTTCAGATGCCAGGCTCATGTACTCGTATTCGTAACAAAGTGCTGCGATAGCAACGTGTTACCAGTTACTATGTGAAGTAAGTGTAGGAACAGGTACTACAGCATCTTCTTATGGCACAAATAGGTTGTATGTTTAAAAAGAACGTGCTAAGGCGGTCGTTTTGAGGGAGCAAAAGAGTATCAGCGAGTGTGGTCATTAAAAATAAGTTCATGAATTGTGTAAACAAAGGTATTGGTGAGTGTCAAGCTGTGAAGAAGCCAGTTTTCACCTGTTAGCAGTTTTCACTGAGCACTGAGGCACATTCGCTTGCCAGGGTGCAATTCACAGCATCTTGTGCTCGTTTTCAGTGCTCATGCTCGCTGATACTGTTCTGTGCACTTCAGTCAGCTGCTCGCTCATGCTATTAAAAATACTTTTCAAACATCTTAAAAATAATTGCCAGCACCGTCTAACATAGACACTAAATAAAGTGCTCCATTACACCCTGATTGCTTAACACTAAGTAGGTTACTCTAAGTAGGTATTTCTATTCATTCTGAAAAATAAAACGGTTTCAATTTTCCCATGTTCCAATACTAATGTTTTTCACACATGACCTCACTTTTTCATCTCTCCTATTGCATCTATTTTTATTTTCTAAAGGGCATACGTCGTCATGGCCCTGTCATCATGTCACCCTACCTGACATCATTCTGATCTGATCATCACCATCATATATCTCTCCACCTGACATCACTATAATCTCTCAAACACTTGAGGCTAGATTGCACTGACACCATATGGACGTATCATTGGGCCTTTAATCATATATTTCTCTAGCGTGATGAAAGATAACCTCTACCAACCACATCTGAAGCCAGACTGCACTGACCCATCATGGAGACAAGAGAATAGGACATGCTGGCAAGAAGGGGTTGTTTGTATTTATAGACTGTTGATGCATTATGAAACCGGCAGCTCGGGACGTTATGGTTATTTTCGTAAAGGCCTTTCGCTCCTATAGCCGAGGCCTTGCAGTCTCCATGGTGACGTTAAGGGATCTGGCTCAGCTATATTTACTGCATGTGAGAGTGCTGGAGCCCGGGGCCTCATTAGGCTTTGGGAGAGGAACGCAGAGTCATGACTGCGCTGAGAATCTGCCGAGTGACACAGTACAAGTGAGCCATGTTCCCTCTCTGTAACATTTTTCTCATCACAGCTGGAAAGTGCTTTCCAGATCACCCGTCCCACTTATTGGAGTTCTAGTATTATGACAGGTTTTTTTCATAAATTATACCATTTCATACACAGGGCTAAATGTAGTGTGTTTTGTGGTTATTTAGCATGCTAGCAATAATATTTTTCTTAATCAATATTAGTGCTACAGATGAAACACACAATGAATGGCAATTCAGTAAAAAATTTTGTTCTATGAAGACCAAAATCATTGACTTTAAGCACTAATTATCTGGCAACATCTTCGATCCTAATGCTTTATTAAAAGCAGGTGCAGATAGAGGATGAAATAGTTAAATAGCCAAAAAATGTATACACACACTTCAGGAACACTTCTACACATAAATGTCTGGAAGCTAACGGCCACCACTTCGAGCACCTCTTGTAATTGTAGAGGCCAAAGGTAACTTATTAATCTTGTTATGTCTGAATAAATTTAGTATTAAAATATTTATACAAGTTTTTTTTTTTCCTGAAGTGTGTATACATTTTTTTTTGCCTGACTCTGCATAGATTTATACCACAGGACTGTTGAATGCTCAGTTCTGATTGGTCAGAAAGTCTAAATTCATTTTCTCTTACAGCAGCTCTGACCGTAGTCCCAACCACACAGTTTATATTAAAGGAGGAGTCGTTGATTCTGGAGAAAGATTGTTGAAATTTGAATTCAACAGCCAAACAAGTACACACCTCCCTTTCCTCCGTCAGAATCTCCACTCCCCCAAATACATGGATGCACAATGCCAAGGGAGCAACACTTAACAACCACACCACCATTGCACGTTCTCCTCATGCCTGTGTGGGTTTCCTCCGGGTGCTCTGGTTTCCTCCAACAATCCAAAGACCTGTGGATTAGGTGACCTGGCTACTTTAAATTGCCCATAGGTGTGAATGTGAGTGTGAATGTTTGTCTGTCTCTGCGTTAGCCTGGTGATGGATTGGTGACTTGTCCATGGTGTACCCCGCCTCTCACCTGGAGTCAGCTGGAATTTGCGCCAGCTTCCGTTTGCAATAAACAATGGATAAGCAGCATAGAAAATGCTACATCTTTCAGGTCATTTCAGGTAATTGCCTAGATTTTTTTCATGGTTCATGATGTTATCAGGACTTCAACAAAATGACTTCCTGTATGCCAACCAGTCTAGTTAATATGCATTCTATGGAAATGGTGAATATTTCAGTCACTGAGGCTTTACAAAAAGTCAGCAAGAACTTTGACTTCAGTCCTTCCTTAACCGGTCTGCTGCCTCCGACACTAAAAATCACCAGATCCTCTTCTTCACTCTTACCAACTTGGATTAACTCTGACCTGGTTCTTACAGTCGAGGGGTGTCCAGTCTTACCAGCAAAGCACCTGTGTGGGTGCAGGTTTTCATTCCAACCACGCAGAATCCATACCTTAGTCTATTGAAAGCCCAGATCAACTGATTAAACAGGTGGAATCAGGTGTGTCTCCTGCTTTATTGGAATGAAAACCTGCACCCACACTGGCATTTGTGGAGAAGATTGGACACCCCTGTTATAGAGGATCAATCCTACCATGGAGACATTCTGCCTAACCAATCGAGTCCCTCAAGCGTCAGTACTTGGTCCACTTTTAATCTCCTTGTACACTATATCACTGGACTCAGTGATCAGGTGTCATTGCTAAACTGATGACATGCCGGTGCCGATTTATTTATCTTTTCTTCCATCCACCTCATAAGTCTCTCAGATGATAGCAGACTGCCTTTCTGAGATATTCTTCCTGGATAAAGACCCATCATCTGCAACTCAATTTTGATAAAACTTGACAAGATTTAACCAAAAGAGCCTGCAGATTCAGCTTTCGTAACATCAGTGGAATACAGCTTTTTTAATACTAAACGATTTTCTCAACTCCTTCTACAACTTTGTGTTATTTAGACTGCTGAAACTTCTGCTTTCTGGCCTCCCTATGCAACATGTCCTTTACAGAGCATTCAGAATGCTGCTTCTCTCTCAGTTCATAACCTCCCAACGTTCTCGATTGTGACCCTGACTGAGGTCACTCCTCTGGGTTCCACAGGTGTCAAAGGGCTCTGAACCATATCATCCATGTACCATGGTTCAAAAGTACACACTGGCACGCCAACTCAGGTCTTCACCCTAAGGACGCCTGGCATGTTCTTTTCTTCGGTCTAACCATGCTTGTAATGCCCGATCACACTGCTTCAGTGTTTTTGCTCTTCAGTGATAAAAGAACGAGCTTTCACATCTACTCTGGATGGTTCTGTGCCTCTTTTACTTTCCCAAAGCTCTAAAACCTTCCTCTTTAAGCAGTATCTAGGAAAACCTTTTACTGTTCTCTGCATTGATCCGGTATTGCGTTACTTCTTGGTTTGTAATTTATTTTTATTATTATTTATGCACACAGGTATTACTACTGGGTTTTTTTTTGTATTGATTATGCGCTTAGATAGAAATGGTCTTTGTGTAACCATGTAAAGCTTTTTTATACTGCTTGAGTATACAGCAACTAGCATTTGATTCTTTCATATTACGTATTGCTGCCCTTTTAGCTGTTTGCACGTTTTCTATGTCCCTCTAGATTAATGCACTGTAAATGAAAACTATTACACCATTGTAATCACAGAGACAGTTCTGCCCTAACTAGTGTCCGAGTGGGAGGAAAAAGTTTTTATCCCCTTTAGTTTTTGAATGTAAAAAAGAATTATATCTACTTTAAAATTTATTTTAAAAAAATTCCAAAATGCTAAAGATGAGTAGGTGTATCTCTCTTTGACAAATGACTATATGACAACAATCCAATATATAACGCAAAATTAAGAGAAGGCGTTCTGCTATGACCTCTGTCACCAAACCTGATCCAAGTCCGCATCTGAATAGATACAGCAAGAAGAAATGCGCTTGGAGTGAGGTACAAATATTACCAGTGACACTTTTAAACTGATATGTTTACAGTGTGTGAGGCATAAAAATGTATTTTTGTTATTTGATAAAGACGGAACATCTGTAAAAGCTAATAAAACACAGTAAGATGATAATTTACTTAGATCTCAAATAATGAGTCTTAATTTGCATGTGTGTTTGCATGCGTTGTGTGTGCAGTTAATGGATGTGTTGATTTGTAGGGATGGAAAACAATATCTCAGTGAGGTTTTCATGTGTGCTAATTGTTGGCGATAGCTGTGTGAGCTGTGTACTCTATGAATGAGTTACCAAACTGAACCTCAAGTATAATGCTGTTTAAAGGCACGTAAAACAGACATGATGAAAAACTTGATATGAAGGTAAAAGAAAAGTATGTAAAAATGAAGTTGCGTTTGAAAACCTTTCCAAACGCTCCGTTTAAATGTCATGTGTAAAGTATGAAACCAATTTTATTATCATTATTACTTTGGGATATTTCTGACACTAAGGCATAAATGTGAAAACCTGACTCATTTTTTAACTCTTGGTAAAAGGTATAATTTTGACTTCAACTAATGGAAACTTAAATTAATAAGTTCAAATTAATACAACCAAAGAGCCAGAATTAAATGTGCTTGTAATCACTTTTTATGATGCAGGAAATGAGGATGTGGGCACAAACTTTTTGCATAAAAAGCACCCAATCTTACCTTAAAATCGCTTATTTAAAGTAAACATGGAAAATAAACAACACATGCTATTCATAGGTCAAAAGTCAAAGATTTAGTAAATGAGCTTGCACATTGTTTGTGGGTGGGTTTCTCATGTAAACATTTAAATATTGTTAATTAAAATTCTTTATCCACATAATTTGTCCTAAGGATATACAAATGTTTGCCCTGAACTGTATACAAAAACTCCTTCCTGTATAGGCATCCTGCACGGAAAGTTGTGATGCATGTTGCCACATGGTCCAGAAGGGACAATATTTCATTAGATTGTAAACGTATAAATGTCCTGAAGGACCGTGAAAAGGACTTGAACTGTAGGTGATTAACTAGAAGCAAAAAAAAGAACTGAGCTACATGGAAACATAATATTCAGCCAATTTGTCTTTGTCCAGTTTGTCTTTTTAAAGCATACATGCACTAAGCTTGCAGATTGTGTTAATACCCTTGGATCGACAACAAGATTAAGTTGACCGTGTGTCTGTACAGTATGTCAGTACAGCGTGTCTTGACTGATGAGAATGCTAAACAGGGTGACCTGCAGTGGACATTTCCACATGTATGGGAACGTGGCCAATGCTTTGGACTGTGGAAATGAGGTGCAGCGGGATTCAATCTAATCCATAGTCTACGCCTCTATATTTCAAACATGACAAACCGCTTAAACAGCTCTTTATTCCTTCAAAATTTATACCAAATAATTATTTGATATGAACAGGTAATGTCTTCTAAAGAGATATGAATAGGAAGAGCAGTATTATTTTAGAAAGCTTGCCAGAAAAGTTCACAGGGCCTCTGCTTAAGATTAGAGACGTGCAGAAGTGTTCTTTCATTCATCCTTAGTAACTGCCTGACCACGATTGCGGCGGATTAAGCGATTCTAGCTTGTTTATATGTTGTGTGAATAGCAACTAATTACCAGCGTCTCTTTTCAGTGTTGGTCCGGTGTTTTCAGATTCATAATGATAGGGTTCATATTTAATTTGAACAACAACAAAAAATACCCTTTTCGGTTTAGGCCACACCCATTTTGTTTTTAAATCCATCAAATCCAACTACAGATATGGCTATTTGCATTAACTTTTAGCATTAAATAGCATTAATAAATAGCAATAACATTAAATAGATACAAATAAAGTGTTTTTTCTTAGTGGCATCATTTCTCCTTGGCACAACAGTTTTCCGTAGAAATGCAAGATATTGTTGAGTCTACAGTTTACATACAGTTCTCATCACCGGTTTATTTGAGTTATTTTCTGTGCATACGTAACCGTTCAGCCTTGCCATATATTCTTCTGATGTCCTGTCTAGCACTGGCCTGTGTATTTCTGTCCTGAGTATTTATTGTTCTGGGTACACTGCCGTGTATTTGCGCTTCATGTCCTGTGTACCAGGCTGCTGTAGTGTTGTGTTGTACCGTGATCCTAAAGAAAAAAACCTTCATTCCAGTATATACATGTTCTTTGCAGAACTGACAATAAAACCCATTTGCGTTGAATGAACGCGACTTTCACTCACAGCTGATAATGATGTAAATAAAATTACTGATTTATGTTATCTCTCGTTGAAAGCTGGGGAGAATGGATGTCAGTCATTGTAGTTGTAATCCTTATTGAATGGAATGTCATGTTTTCAAAGAGAAAGTGAATTAACGGATTGATCTGTCTCGGTCTCTGTCTCTGTCTCTCTCCATTTCCTCAAGGGACTGGTGTCTTCTTTCTGGCCTGTGCAGAGGGAGAACAGATCAGCTTTCTGTTCGACTGTATCGCTCGAGGCAGCTCTCCAAGCAGGACACCGTTTGGACTGCGCCCCTCCCTACCAGGTTCAAACAGCACGTGTGTGTGTGTGTGTGTGTGTGTGTGTGTGTGATTATCATTCCTCATTCTCACACTCTGCGTTCTCGCTCTCTGACTTTTGATTAATGAATTCATTAATTAAAACCGATCAAAGCTCACGTGTGTAAGAAATAAAACACTTGGTGTGCTGTTGTAGGTAAATAATTAATGAGGTGATGCAGCCCAACACGAAGCAGTGTGTTGCCATGTTGGTAAAGTTCATGCTTAACCTCTGACCGTTAGAAAGCAAATGTTACATTTTTTTTTATGTACTGTATATAAACCTGTGATTTGTCTCACAAACGAACCTGCTGTTATAGAATATTAATCAACACTTTCTGAACAGTCAGAATTGAGCATTCAACAGCACAGGTATCAAAGAAAATAAGACACACAAGGAAGAAGTCTACATATGACACTACCTGGTTGGGTGTATGAGTGAACTTAGTAGGCATGTATGGAGTCCCTCAATTCACTATTCAATCTAATTACTGGGTCCACAATTTGATTTCCCCATGATATTTAAAAAAAAAAAAAAAAAAAGTGAAAGAAGTTAAATTTTATAACCAAACAAAATGCAACATTTCCGGTCCTGTTCTTTATTAACTTGAATATTCATTTTGTTGAAATTTTAAACAATAATTTCTTTCATCTTTCAATTTATTATTTACAAACAGTAGTAAAATATAATAGCATGTTAACTAAAATATTACTTTCATTAAAAATAAAAATAGTATCGAACAGACCTTTTCTTAATAAAAATGTATGAAGATTTTGTATTTTTGCAGCATTTGAGCTGTACTGCATCCCCCTACGGTGATGACGCGCGCATTCTGTCTATTGTACGTCATTGTGCTCTCGGCTGCAAGTACATGACATGCCTACGTGCCCAGTACATGGCACTTCCACCCCATGGAGACACCATCTTGCACACGACGCCAGCCTTATTAGACCTCAGATTTGGGTTAGGATTAGTGTTGGGGTTAGAGTTTGGGTTAGGAACTTCCGCGTTGTCTCGATCTGAAGTGGGCATGTCATATTGTAAAGTGGGTGTGTCTTGTCGACGGCCAGACTTCAGATAGACCCTTCTCCGCTGCTGTCTAAACAACACAATTACAGTTAGGAAAATCTAAGAGTTTATGCAGATTGATAACAATTGCAGTTTGTTGTTTTTTATTTCCTCAATTGAAATGATCATAAATATGCACAGCGATTTATCATTACATGCCTAAACTCTAACAAGACCAGTAATTGTGGTCATAAGCTCATGGAGCAGTGCAATGAATCTGAAGAGAAACTGTCACACGTGAGAGATCACTTCAGTTCTGCAAGCACTAAGACATGCACTGTGCCTCGAGTCACATTGCACACATTTGTAATGACCACACTCACTGAAACTGCTCGGCACACGCAGGTTGGGCGCCCTTGCACTCTCTGTTAAAGAGTCTGTTTAAACACCATAACAGCTTAAGAAAAGCTAAGCATGTGGTGTTCATTGCTAGCAGCACTATAACAGCAACTGACATAAAAAGAGCTAAATCAAATGTTCCTTGATGCACCTGATTGCATAATACTGTGCTGGCTATTTGTTTCATTATTGGCACTGGTATCAAACAAAAAAACCCCAAATGTACTGATCCTCAGTCTGAAATGGTATTGATGCAGCCCAGACGGTGGGTCCGCAAACGTCTTCGTGTTCTTATAAAATCATACGTGAATTCATTTTCATCGATTTCTTTTAGTGATACTTTATTTTACACTGAGACTACAGCAGTTAAAATCAATGGTTATAATGTCATAATTACAAAATGTCAAGCAAAAAAAATGAGTTTCACACTGCTGGAGTTGTTTAGAAGTAGAGAGGAATTGAGAATTAGGTTCATTCATCATATTAAAGTCCACCAGCCGTTTGTCACCATTCAGCTTTTTGTGTGTTTCACAATAATACCTGCCAAAGAAAAACACTTTTGGCTTGGACATAGTGCATACATCTCAGAATGATTATTATTGGTATTATTTTTTTTATTCTTTTAATACTGCTCAATTCCCAGCGCCTGCATTAGCGGTGTGGAAGCCACTATTCAAGCGCAGCTCAGGGAGAGATGTGGAGAAGCAGCATGACAACTTAATTGAGTAGGGATAATGGTCTGTAGCTGAATGAGCAGGGAATGAAAGGCAAAATGCATCAGAGTAGAAAACTTTTTTGTGTGTGAGAGTTGTCTGTGTCTTGCCTTGTGTGGAGGCATGGAATGATCTAAACCATTCACAGCATAACAGCTTGCTCTTATGGGTTTTTTAACAGTACATCACAATATCTGATTTATAACCTTACATTTTCAATGCGGATGATATGGTGTTCAGCAGCGTACGTTCACAATTACACTAGGAACAACGTGTTAATGGATGACGAGCACTAATGGATGGCAATTACGTCTGCTTAAAAGTGAAGCTTTGTAGTACTTTTTACAGCAGAGTTTTACTTCTACTCTGTAATTATGTAATTACGCTCCAACCAATAATTCTTCTTGGAAGGGGTTTTAACCATTTTGAAGTATAGCATGATGAAGGAGAAATTGATCAAATCATGATTGTTCAACATGCAGGACAAATTCTTATCTTTAAACTAATCTTATATCAGACTTGCGGCAATAATAATTCAAAATAATTCATTTGGTCATACTGATTGAAAATGTCCGATAAGTCCGGTGGTGGACTGGAACACCAGTGTACTGCTAGACCTGCTTAAAGAGGTTGCATCTATTTCTTTGTTGCTTGGTTAGTATTGCAGTACGTATTTTTAAACCAAATATAGAAATGATATGATGATAAACTGGCATGCAAACATATAATCACTTTTCTTCTGACACATGCCCAAAAAAATGTCATTGTTACGACTGTTTCTTGGGAAAAGTGAAAACATACATAGATTTTTCAACTTTATTTTCCTGTCATGGAGGCGAACAGATAAACAGACTGGTTTATAGTGTGTGAAGCAAACAGACAAAGGGCTAGGCTATACTCAAAATGAAAAGCATGTTAATGGTGAGGCGATTGGAAAACAGGCATTACCTAGAAAAGGCTAAGATGTTAAAACAGAGGCGCAAACAGAGCCCAAAGGCATAGACACGTCGTAAAGTAATACTGAGTGTCCAGATCATGCAAAGGGAGTAGTGTGATTGCGATCAGGTGAGAACAGGTGACCCCGACTTCATGTTGGGCTGGGCTGCATGGTCGTGGTAGCATTGCCTTCCCACAGCTCCAGGTTCCTAATTCAATCCGGTGTGCTGTTTTATGTATTCTCCCCATGTCCATGTGGGTTTCCTCCAAGTTCTTGAGTTTCCTCTCACCTCCCAAAACCATGCTGATGGGTAGAGGGACTACTCTAAATTACCTGTAGGTGTGTAGATAATGTTCTGCGATGGACTAGGATTCCATCCAAGGTGTATTCCCAAAACATTCCCAAGATTCCAAATTGGCCCAGACAAGGAAAAAGTGGTTACTTGGAGATGAATGAACAACAAAAGTGAAATGTGGGTGTGGATTAGGCAATAATCTAAAAAAAAAAAAAAAGGGCTATAGAACCAAAGGCAAAGAACCTGCATCTTAAGTAAGCACTTTATACTGGTCAGATCATACAGGATCCACTGGGAATGAGCTGGGAATACAGCCAGAACCACCACAGGGCACTTTAATGTGGAATAAATGAAATCATGGTAATGCATGGTAATGCACACGTTTGCACTCATACAGTATATACATTTCCAATTTCCTCATCAACCTTCTCAATTTTGTGCTTGGGCTATAATGTGCCTTCTTTTTTTGCAAAATAAGAAAAGCTTCCTTACCACTCAAATTCAGAGTTGCTCAGTGTGTATCATTACTCATGCCCCCAGGGGGGAAAACCAGCATCAGCATTGTTTTTTCCATCAGCAGTTAATAGGTTGTGCAATTAAAGTTTTATTGAGTTCGCCTGTGGTTGGATCTCCCGCAGCTTCAATGGCTTTCATTGCTATACACTGGTAAATCACTTTAATTATCATTAATGAGTGGTAATAAATGGTAATTAAATGATTTATAAAGGCTTCCCCAGGCTTCATCTGACTTGACAATATGTCTGTATTATTCATTCATGATAAACAGGCCATTGGATTTCCTCTCGCATCCAATTATGACATGGTCCTGATACTGTAGTAAAATCTAATGAGTTGGTTGCATTTTTAAGACTTATTAAACCATCTCACATTAGAGTAATTCTTACATCTTTACATCACATCTTTAATGGAGGATTACTTGGTGATGGGAAATCTGCTAATACTGAGTGTACCTAATTTATTTGCATAATTGAAAGCTGTAGTTTGGGACATTCACATAGGTTTTCTTTTAATGGCTAGAAGTAGCAATAGCACAGACACTGACTCGACAGCTAGGGCAGAGGGGAACACGTATGCTGGCTCGGCCGTGTGTTTGTAGTTTTCTCACAGGTCATCTCATATTCTATTTGTCAGATTAGCACACCACCAGCTTTAGGTATTAATACATGATGCGATGAAGGAAACTTGCCAGGCAGAACCTTCTCTTGATGCTTTGCATTGCTCAGTGTGCTGTAACAGGATCATGTGTCGAGCGTCACAGGCAGAATCAAAGCCACAGGGAGCTGCTGGATAAAGCCGATCATTGATGTTTGCACTGGAGAGAAGTTCTAGAAGTATCTGTTTACAGTTACATGTGAGTCATCACACCCTCGGCCCAGCAGAGTGGCACCACTGACTCATTTACTTTGTGCAAAGTTGGACAGGAGGCAGGGTCAATTTTTGACATTCGGTTATTACCAGAGCTATGTAGAGTGAGTCGTGTCAACTCCGTTCACTCCAATGGACCATTTTTTTTTTTTTTACAGCACTGGCAGATTCTCCATAGTGCCTGAAGGGCAGCAGCAAATACTAGCAGTGCAGTAAAGTTGCAGCAGAATAGACTTTTTCTGATGCACTTTTAAAGGGTAAGATGTTTAAAGATTTAAACACATCTGAATCAAATCAACATGTGGATTAAAGCACGTTAGTGGATTATCCCCCACTAAATTAGCAGATTTAGGGAACAGTAACAGATAACAGATTAAGCTAAGATGCTGGATAAAGTTAGCAACATAACATTAACCAGGAGCAGAATTTTAATTGTAAAGTCTGTTCACTTAAAGTTCCACTTTTAAGCTTAATCTATCTTAATTTAATCTATACCACTTTCCATCTGGGTCGCGGGGAAGCTGGAGCCAATCCCAGCATCTTCGGGCGAGAGGCGGGGTACACCCTGGGCAGGT
>JAQQZU010023817.1:0-13557 GCA_030068025.1 Parauchenoglanis punctatus | reverse complement strand
TTGTTATTGAACAAATACTTATTTTCCACCATAATTTGCAAATAAATTCTTTAAAAATCAGACAATGTGATTTTCTGATTTTTTTTCCCCCATTTTGTCTCTCATAGTTGAGGTATACCTTTGATGAAAATTACAGGCCTCTCTCATCTTTTTAAGTTGAAGATCTTGCACAATTGGTGGCTGACTAAATACTTTTTTGCCCCACTGTAAATAGTGCCTTATGTCAATAGCATGCCTGTGCTACATACATTTAATTCAGTCAAGTACAGTTTATTGTGCTATCTACTCTACACTAATAGTTTAGAAATGTTTAGAATTTGAACAATGCTGCACTAAATTCTGGGTTAAATCAGTAGTAGAGTAGTAACATACTCTTTTCAGCATGGCTCTCAATGTCAACCATGCCTAGCAGCTGCCTAGTTCCAGGGAAAGAAAAACATTTTCAGAAAAATGTGGTGGAGGCACTCAGTTTGTAACTGTAATGAGCCTGCAACAAACAACAGATCAGCCAACTTTAACAACAAACTCAGCGAATCACTCAAATGTTGCAAAACATAGCTCTAACAGCAGACAACCATGCACACCAATCCACCTGCAAAATCAATTGTGGTGAACTGAACCCCTGCTGTCTATTGGTCCTTTAAATATCTCAACATGACCTTGCTGGTTCCTTAATTGTTGGTGTACAGATCAATTTGTATGATGGCACAGTGCATGTTGCAGGACTAATCAACCCTTGAGCAGCTGTCATCTTCATCACCAAACATCCAGTCAGAGCCTACCATATACCAGTACAAACATGTTTGTCATCACTCCAGGTGTGAGGGTTAGATGGTCAACCTCTTGGAATTGGAAGAATTCTATACCAAACCAAACCACTTAATCACAGTATCTCATAGTGTTTAAACCATTTCACTGTTTATCATAGTTTCACCTGGACATTTTGTTGTTTCAGGACCATCTTGGCTCAAGCAATATCATATGCTGATAAGACACTATATGGACAAAAGTATTGGGACACTTGACCTTTACCCCAACAGGGACTTTAATGACATTGCATTCAAATACATAGACTTTAATATAGAATTGGTTCCCCCTTTGCAGCAATAACAGCTTCCACTCTTCTTGGAAGCCTTTCCACAAGATTGTGGAGTGTTTCTGTGGGAATTTGTGTCCATGTGGGAATTGGGAATGTCAGTCACTGATGTTGGATGAGAAGGCCTGACTCTCAATCTCCAATCCAGTTCATCCCAAAGGTGTTTGTTGGGGTTGAGGTCAGGGTTCTGTGCTGGCCAGTCAAGTTCTTCCACACCGAACTCATCCAACCATGTCTTTATGGAGCTTGCTTTGTGCACTGGGGCACAGTCATGCTGGAAAAGAAAAGGGCCTTCCCCAAACTGTGTCCACAAAGTTGGAAGAATAGCATGGTCCAAAATGGCTTGGTATACTGAAGCATTATGATTGCCCTTCACTGGAAGTAAGGGGCCCAGTCCCTGATAAACAGCTCCACAATTCTGGAATCAGCAGAACATTGGTGACCTTTATGCACCATGGACCTTAGTAGTCGTTGACCTGCTCTGTGACTTTACATCAGGGCTGCAGGTGAAGCGTGAGCAGCCACTTCATGGCTGAGTTGCTGTTGTTCCTAAATGCTTCCAGTTGCCAATAATACCACTTACAGTTAACCATGAAATATCTAGCAGGGATGAAACTACATGAACCATCTTCCTATCTCCTATCACAGTACCATGCTTGAAGTCACTGAGTTCTTCAGAATGACCCATTTTGTTTCACAAATGTTTGTAAATGGAGACTGAGTAGCAGTGTCTACCAGGAGCCATTCCTCCACTTTCTTACAATTATCCTTTGTTCATAAAGCAAAGTGCTGCTATAGATGAATACATGCAGGAGGACTTGAATAAATGTTACAGGCATTCCTCCACCTATCCAAGTCTCTGGTTTAAGTCAGATTCTTCCTTGTGTATAAGAGAGATGGAGAATTGTGACCATTTATTGACTTTCATAGTCTATACCTCATGACCAAGAAGTCCTGTTACCCTCTCTCTTTGGTGCTAGCCATAATAGCAGGGAGCTTGAGCTTTTACTAGAAATGCACAGATTGCAAAATCCTGGGCCAATACTTATATTTACAAAAGCATTTTGGCCAATAACTCATACTAATATATTTTTTTGTTTTTGTTGTTATTTATTCCCTCTTATGTGCTAGGGAAACAAAGAAATCTTGATTACAATATTAACTGAACTGTTTTAAAGACTTTCAGCCCTTCATCTCTTTGAATGAGCAAAAATGAAATCATACAAATTTATAAATCAACCTTTAATATAACCTTCTTTTGCATGACAAAGATTCTTTTTGTGAAAAATAAGATATAAGCATTAAAATTAAGCCTGTTTCAAAAGCCTTTTAGCCTGCTACAGAAATATGCTTTCAATGAGAAGAATTTTTCAGTATTTAACAGTCCAACAAAAGTATTTTATTATTTTAAATTAAATTATTTCCAAAAAAATTAATTTTTTGTGAAACAGTGAAATGCTTCAACATGGCCGACGTTCATTTTCATATTTACTTGAAAAGAATCTGCACAGCACCCTTTGCCCCCTTATGTCATGACAGAAGTGTGCCCAGCCAATGGCTGTTATAGGTGGTATTATAGTACCACCTACTGGATCGTCTCCGAATCGGCAGTTACTTTTGTCCAAGTCAGTCTGCAAATAACCAACACGAGATTCAGCCAGCACAAAATTGATGTGACACAATAACTATCAGCCATTGCTAGTGGCAAACGTCATCTTATTTGCTGATAAGCTGATATCATTCAACAAGGCAATATCAGCCTATTAATCTGATATATCTGTGCATCCCTAGTTTCTACTATAAAGTACCTGCAACTGAACCTCCCAATCAATGAAGTCATCCCCATAATCCATCAGCTCCTTCAGGGTTCTGAATAAAATTGGTGCAGTAACATATAGCGCAAAGGGAGTTACCACCAATTACCAAACTCCTTTTTCAGCCTCACTCTCAGTCTGATCCAAGCTTTGTAATGGAAATTAATATGTGATCCCAATGTCTGTGTTACATTAAGTGTTAAATTTCTCTTGTATAAGTTTTCTTCCATTCCTCTGTATCTGTGTGCAACACTCAGATAGAAGCGCTGTTTTTCTCCTACCGTCAAGGACGTGGTGCATATCTGTAGTCAAAACTTTAATACTATCTCAGGGGAAACTAGAAACTGTCTGTAAGTGTAATAACTGGTTTGAACCAGGTTAAGCCTGCGTAGAGATACAGAAACGCATGATACACCAGGAGTTTATAAAAACTGCCCCATACAAGAGATGGGGGCTCGTTTCCCTTTCTCTACCTTTCTGATTGCATCTGTGCATTACTCTCTATCCTATCTTATAGAATAAAGGAGATTCTCAAAGGACTGCCTCAGTCTTTGTTTGTTCTTTAATTTCCACCACAGCCTGGCAACACACACCCTGCTACGCCTAAGCATTCCTGACTTATTCTCCAGCTTACTCAGCATCACCACACAGCATTGTACCTTACATATGTTGCTCCTCTACACATACAGTATGCTCCATCTCTGACAGTATTCCTTACCCTGTATTGGTGTTTGTATTTAGCATATTCAATAACATTTAGTTTTCATTAGTATTAATATAGCCATAAGAATTAGCCTCAGCCTGGTTTGTTTCTATATAATTGTTTGTGATTGTTCTAGATTTTAGTTCTATGATTTATAGTTTTGGTTATTTACTACAGCTCAATTTAGACATCTTCCATGTATGTGTACAATCCCTGCATTTATGTCTCTTTTTGCTTTCTGGTGTCTGTTTTGTTACAGTAGTTTTAATGCAAATATAGTACCTATAATACAATTTAGCCCATCAGAGTACATTGATTACATTACACTTACAGTTTAGTACAGCTTATTACTCTAACATGGTTATACTAAATAATAGTTTAAATCAGGAGCCCATCTGTGGCATATAATGAATCTAGTGTATGCAAATTGTAAAGAGTATAGAGTATATGAACCAGGCTGTGTCTGTGCGTATACCGTGATATCATGTATGTAGTGTGTGAGGCGTGCTCTGTACTCTTGATTCAGCTCCTTCAGTTGATTCTGTAGTTTAGAGTTTTCAGCCTCCACCTCCTTCAGCTGGTGCTGAGAGACAAGTAGTGACTACACACACATACACACGCACACGTGCACACACAAACACACACACACTAGAAGTTAGTAGTGTTTATTTCGTATTTTAAATGGACTGATAGAGATAACACTTTGAATTGTAGACAATGATAATGTTGTGTTTGTTGAACATCATAATTTACACTATGACCAAAATATTGTGATTGACTGGCTGGTGTTACAGTCTGCACAACTCTGAGTTAAAATTGTCACATCAGCGCAGGAATCAACCAGAAACTCCACTTTCCAGAACTCATTGGGGATAACAAATATGGCTGTCATAAACTACAACCCCAAGCACAACACTTCAGCAACATGTTCATAGATATGAGTTCTAACGATGTACACCTGTGGCCAATCACACTCATGCCTACATAAACAACCTTTGGACATTCAGCCAGTTGAGAAGTAATGTTCACTGTGGCCTAATCTGCTTTAGCAAACCTTTTTTTTTCCGAGCCAAAAAAGTGCTTCCAAATAACAACAACAACAACAAAAATGTCACTCCTCAGCACCCTGACATGGGCTACAGCAATTTGGTTCCAATGAGGGGAACATTTTTCATTGTCAAGAATGAAAGCTTTTTTGCATGATTCATATGTGTCATTATCAACAATAAACCCATCATATTTGTGAGACAAATCAGTGTATTAAAACTGATAAAATGGACCTGCTAGTTGCTAATGAATTCAACCCATTTTTCTCTGGAGGATGGCAAACAGTTCATCTGCTGTAGCTGTCCTCCACAGTTGTTCTGTGCTGTGTGATGTTTGTGGCTACACAGCCCCGCCATCAGGGACCAGCATTGCCCCACCCCATTGGGAAAGCCTAGGAAGAAGGCGTTGAGAGCTGAGCCATCTGGACCTATCCTGCCCCAGAGAAGGGGTGGGGCCATGAGACAGGAGCGGCACATGAAGGCGGAGCTGCCTAATCCAGCATGGCTGTAGGAGAATGATCAGCGCTTCTCCAGCAGTAAGTGGCGAGAGATAAAAAGGCAGCAGAAAGGAAGTGGGGTGAGTAAGCACAAAGGCAGATACGGACGTGAGGTTTCTTGTCTCACTATACTTTGCCACTGTGACCTTAGCTCAGCTTCAGTGTCTCGCTTCCTGACTGCCCACCAAGCTGAGCCACCTCCACAAAGACTGGTGGACCTCACTGGACTTTACAATTAGGGTTTTTTTTTCTTCTTTTTTTTGCAGTAAATAAACTCCCAGACATTTCTCCACCTCCTTCCTCGGGTACCCCAAGTGAGTGGCCATGGACCAGGAAAAGGTGTTGGCTGTCACTGAATGGCCCACTGCCAAGACTGCCAAGCAACTTCAAAGATTTTCAGGCTTCGTTGATTTCTACCAAAGGTTAATCCGGGGCTTTAATTTGATTGCTACTCCCCTCACATCACTTCTAAAGAAGGGACCTGAGCACCTGGCATGGAACACAGCAGCTGATGAGCCTTTGGGAAGCTCAAGACAACATGCAACACTGATCCCATTTTGAAGCACCCAGATCCCTCTAAGCCACTCATTGTGGAAGTAGACTCCTCTGATTCTGGAGTGAGTGATTCTTTCCCAAAATTAGCAGATAAACCTGAACTCCACTCATTAACTTTCTATTCCAAGAAGCTTTCACCAGCTGAACAAAACTATGCCACTGGTAATTCAGAGTTCCTGCCTATGAAACTCTCTCCAGAGAAGTGGAATATCCCTTCACTATCTTCACAAATCATTAGAACCTTGATTAACTTCGAAACAGCCAAGCATCTGAACCTTTGCCAAGGCTGGTGGGAATTGTTCTTTGCTTCGCTGTGTACGTGGTTATGAGCCACCCCTGTTTCCCTGGAACACTAACCTCACCGATTCACCTGAAATGGATGAATGGTTTAGGCAGAGTGAAGAAGTGTGGGACAGGTGCTTAGAGCAGGTGCCTCAGAGAAACAAGGAATTTGCTGACTGACATTGAGAACAAACCCCACAGTTCCAACCTGGTGACTGATCATGGCTGTCACTGAAGGACCTTCGAAGCACCCATAGTTGTAAGAAGCTCAGTGTAAGATACATTGGATCATAAACTCCACTTCCCTGAACCCATCTCAGCTTACTAACTTGGCTATCACAAATTGCAATCCCCAGCACAACACTTCACCAACATGTCACTTGAATTCTAACTATGCACAAACTTTGGACATTCAGCCAGTTGATAAGTAATGCTCAGTGTGCCCTAACCTGACCTTTTAAGACTTATATTCTGTATCTTACTGTAACCCACCTAAAGAAGGGTCACTACTTAGAAAGAAAAAGAGTTGCTACATATATTGTAAATTAAGGGTAAATGGTGATAAGATGGTTAGACAATTACAAATTAAGTGGAACAGTTATATGAAAGAAATTAATTTATGGGAACAAATTGTTTTACTTAAAAGTCTTTTATTTTAGGAGCAAGTATAATTTCTGTGTTTTATATTTTGGTGGAATTGTGCTTAGGGGCGGAGCCTTTTCCCATTTCCTATAACTCTTTTCCTTTTTTCTCGGGCAGACGGAGGCGAGTGAATTATCAGTGTGCTCCGTTTGTGGAGTTATTCTTTTTTTATTATTTATTGCAAATCAACAATTGAGTTACATTGTGTTTGCTAACAAATACAAAGCTGGTGACTACTTGGAAATTGCCATTGGAAAACTGTTGTGATTAGAAAGATGGTAAATGGCTTTGAACTCCGGTGAGTAGACAGACTTGGCACTAGCAACCTGAGGTGATTAGCACCACGTGGTGGCAGACATTTTGTGAATGAATATTGGTTTTTGTTTTTCCCTTTTTGAATTGATCTGAGCTACATGGATGGTGAGTCAGACCCACGAGAACCTTGCTGAACATCAAGTTCTTCCCAGGCTGGGAGAGTCTGTGGAACTTCTAAAGTCAACTGAGTGAACAGATGGATTGCAACTTTTCTGGACCACAGATAAGCTGAACATTTTTTTTTTTCTTCTCTTCACTCCACTGACATTTTTTTAACGGTTATTACTTTTACATACCCAGGTATGACAATCCCTTTTTTATTCATAGTGGACAGTTACCATTTTGGTTGTTACTTTGAGGAGAGAAAAGACTTTCTGTAATATCAGTATAAAGAGTACCTGTTTTGGGGTTTTGGTACATCTTTTGTCTTTTATTTAGGAGGGTAGTATGGTAAACCTTCAAAGTGTAAATAAATTGCATCATTGTTCCAGTTAAGTGTGTATGAATGATCAGTTGGCCACTCCCGCTAAATGAACCTCGAAGTGAGCACTTCTCTAGCACTGGCCCCTAAGTAGAGGTGCCATCGAGGGGCTGTACACATGTCCCCTCGTTACATTACTATTTAGGTTGTTGTTTTCTGCTGGTTACAAGTATTAAGGTTAGTGTTAGTGTGATTCAGGTGTAGCATAGCATTAATTAGCTGCTTTAATAATTATGTCAATGGAAGTAAGACAAACGTGTGTGCTCTTACAACTGATTGCTGTGCAAGCTCCTTTTGTGTATTGCGGATCGCTGTCTTATTTTCCTGCTGCTCATTTTCCATAGCTGCACTGAGTGCGCACACACACACACACACACACACACACAAAGTATGACACAACCAGTAATTAAACTCTGAAGTCATATTAAAATTTGACCTTTAAGCTTTGTTTTGTGTGTGCCTCACATTTTCTCCTCCAGTCGCTTCTGTTGTTCTTCGTAACTCTTTCTCATTCTCTCGAGCTCCTCCCTCAGCTCATACTGGGCCCTCTACACACACATACAGAAGAAGCTGATTTGATCAACATACATTCACATGTTATTTTTGTATTATGGGACAGAAGTTAGACATTGACTTGTAAAGATTGCTATAATTATTTAAGAGTGGTTTAGAAAAATATTAAATATGTTGAATATAGTGAACACTAACCGGGCACTCACACTAGTAGGTGGCATGTCACTCATGTTGCTTAAATAATGCATTTATCAGTGTGAAATTCACTTGTGTTCTTGGCTTCATACTAGTTTCAGTTTGAGATGTGCAAAGTGGGTTAACTGTACTAGCTACATACACTTACCAAAAGCATTACCACTACTTCCTTCCAAGTTTTATTTTCCTTTGTAATGCATTTATACATATTTAATGAGAGGTTATGTTGAACAGGATAAGATGAAACCACAGTTATAAGTTTTTCTTCCATTTTTGAGCATCAAACAGTAAATGTTAGAGACTTCAGGTAGGAACTAAAGTTGTGAGTGAGGAACTGAAGAACCATTGGACCACACACTCCACATGATTGTCCTGAGTTGTTCTAAGAAATCATTTGAGCCAATCAGTTATTTTTGTCACTTTACTGCCTATCATACCTAACTTGCATAGAAATGAGAAATTCAGATGTTGCTGTCGCTGAAATCACAGCATAGTGTCAAATGCATATAAACAAAAAACAATAATAAATAATAATTAAATAATTAACTGGGTACAAGGCAGTTACTTCAATATAAAACAATATCATTATATTAAAGTTGTGTTATTTTAGATATTGAAAATATACATAATTTTAATGTTTAAAAATAAAAATCAAGGTACTAATATTAAATGAATAAATACAAGTTGTGTTGGAATAATGCATACATGGACCCCCCCCCCCCACACACACACAGAAATACTGTACATATGAGAAGAGCCCTCACTTGTATGTGTCTGTCCCCACTGGCATTGCATCCTTGGCTCAGCTCCTCTGGCTAAAACAGGACATAAGTATAGGGTCAAAGGTCAGTGTATGTGTGTGTGTGTGAGAGAGAGAGAGAGAGGGAGAGAGAGAGAGAGAGAAATAGAGCATAAGAGAGAGCGCATCACAATGACTATTAGGTGTGACACTCAGAAGAGCTCTGACTCTTTTCAGTTCTAACATGTGTGTGTGTGTGTGTGTGTGTGTGTGTGTGTCTCACCCTGACTCTACTGTGTGATACTCTGCTCAGCAGAGCTCTGACTCTCTCCAGCTCGAGTGTGCGTGTGTGTTCTCGCTGTTTCTCATGCAGTGTGTCATGTGTGTTTGCAAGCATCAGCAGCTCATCACTCAGCTCCTGTGAGTGTTTGATCTCATGCTCCAGACCCTCACTCACAGCCAGGAAGTTACTTTTCAGGGTTGTATACTCCTCTGCCATGTCCTGCTCATTAGCCTCAGCAATCTGTAACCGTGATGATGCTGACTCAACCTCCTGCTTCAGCCGGGCAAGCTCTGCTTCCAGGTTTGACACCACACCTTCCTGACACAATACCTGACGGAGCAGGACAGAGAAGACGGACAAAACAGGTGTGTTCCTGAATTTGCTTGTTAGCAGTTAGCATATTAAATTAGCCCCTGTTCTGTTCTGCTGCATTGTTGTTATCGGTAGCTAATTAATTAGCAGCTCACAAATGAATTAGGGAAACATATTTGAGAAACACTACACAATCTATATCCATAGTGGGTGTGCATGTTTTACCTTATTCCGCAGCTCAAATATCTCTGCCTCATATTTCTCTCTTAATTTGTTGGATTTGATCTGCACTTCCACAAGATCTTTGGAGATCTAAAAAAAAAAACACAGAAGTATCTAGAATGAACACATGCTTATATTGGTTAACTTTGTCAGGAATTAATAGTGCTAATTTAAGTGCTTGGTGAAGACAGGTCTTTAGATGTTGTTTGAAGACAGCCATTGGCTCAGCTGTTTGGGAAATTATGGTAAGTTTATAGCACCACCTTGTTTCCAGGACAGAGAATCGTCTTGATGCATTCCTTCATTGCACCCTGAGAGATGGCGGGTCCAGATGTGCAGTGCTAGAGGATCAGATGAAGTGTGGTGCAGTGCAGGGTGTGATAAGTGCTTTAAGGTAGGTGGGCAGTGGTTCATTTTTGGTTTAGTAAGAAATAATCAGTGTTCAAGTACAAGAGTTGTTTATTGTCTGCCCATCCATATACAAGTATACAGTAAGTTTCAAATTGCATTTCATTTAGACCATTGTGCAACATAACACAGTGCAAGACCACCATAAAGTGCAGAACAGATATCACAGTGTACTTGAAAATAGACATAATACAACACAGCAGAGAGATAAATGTCACCATGATAGTAACAGTAGCTGTCAGCTATGGTCAACAGGTAGTATGAAATGAGCATTGACTAATGTATAAAATAAATTAAATTATGAGACAGTAGGTATAAAGCGACTTGTAACAGTAAAGAGTACCAGTGTTAATGTACCAGAATGCAACATACATAATTATGAGATAAGAGTGTAAAGTGAATTTGTGCCAGTTTAAAGTGGCAGTTCAAACAAAGCAGAAGTAAACATATTGCATAAGTTAGTCCATAAAGCATCAGTGTGATGTAAACATACTATAATGTAAACATGTCTGAGTGAATTAGTCCGTATTCATCTCTTGATGCAGGGAAGGGGCCCAAAGGTGTTGAGGAGCTTTACAGAATGTGAAGTTATCACCAAACCAAGAAAGCAGGTATAGAGGATATGACCTTAGAGTGTGTGTGCCTAGAGCATATGACATGAAGAGAAATCAGATGATAAAGAAGGTAGAGAGAAAGAACAGAAGAGAACCTAGCAGTGAGTCTTGTGTGACAGCAACAGAGAGTCTGCATGGAGCAGATGTGGATCCCCTCTATGTCACCTGATACCATCTCTCCAATTAGAAATTAAGCCATCGCCATGCTATGTTGCAAAGTCCAAGACTTGTGAGGATGGACAAGAGAGTTGTGATTGCAGTTGACTGGGTCAAATGCTCCTGAAAGGTCAAAGAAGTTGGGAAATGATGATAGTTTGGCTAGTGGCATAAAGCTTCCCAATGATGGCCTTAAGGTTAAGATTCTGTGGGGTGTGTTGCTTTGAAGCCAGACTGGTTAGGATTTTGAAGGTTTTTCTGTGAGAGATTGAGAAACAGATGATTGTAGACAGTGCAATTGATTACTTTAGAAAGCAAAGAGAGAAGTGCTTAGGGTGGTATTTGCTGATATGTGAAGTATTTAGGGTTGTTTTTTTCAGGATGGGTATAACTTCTTGAATGCAGTCTTGAATGCAGTTGGTACATTACCAGATATTATGGCATTGTTAATGATGAAAAAGGGGAAGTGGGCTTAGAGAGATGGTCTGGAGCATTGTGGAAGGGATAGGATCGAGCTGGCAGATTTTAGGATAGGAAAATTTGCAGGATATCTTCTGTTGATAGAAAAAGTGGAGAGAAATCCTGAACATATAGTGTGGGAGTCAGGGTAGGAGTGAAGGTCAGGTGAATTTTTTTTTCAATCCTTTCTTCAAAGAAGGTGGCAACATCATCAGCAATCTGGAATTGAATGGATGCCAGCTGTGTGTTCGTGTGGGAAGGGGGGCTTAAGAAGTGAGGAAAAGGTACTGGTAAGCTTGCTAGGATCCTGTGCAGTGACTCTAGCATTCCTTTGTATAAAAAGGTCTTAGCAGCTCTCAAATCAGATCAAATCTAAACTTGGACAGGAGAGAGGTGTATGAGAAGAGATCAAGATCAAGTTGTGACTTCCTTCACTTTCTCTCACATGCCCTTAATTCTCTTCTATTGCTGTGAAACACATCAAACAGCCAAGGAATGCCAAAAGAAGACTTCCTAAGTTAAGAAGATAAAGGCCAGAGGAGATCCACTGATGAAGAAAGGAAATTGCTGATGGCTTATTTTAGCGGTAGAAAGAAGAAGCTGTTGATAGGGTGCATGGAGCTACAGAGGTCAAACTGATAGAGTAGAAGTTGCTGAGCATGGGGGAGCAGTATTAAAAACTGACGTCAGGCAAAGCAGTGAAGGTGATGGTGAAGGGTACCATGTGATGGTGTGAGATGTGGAGCTGGGAAGCATTGATGTCTATAGCTAGAGATGGTGGCTGAAGACCAGGTCTATCACAATTCCTCTTTTGATTGTTGGAGGGAAGCTGTTAAATATCAGGGGAAAAAGGGCCAAGAGAGAGAAGGCATTTGATCTGGAGTCAGAAAGGAGGTTGAAATCTCAAAAGAGAGTGAGAGGGTGCAATCAGTAGTGAAACGATTGAGGAGCATGTCCTTTTATTCAAGATTGTTTTCCTGAGGGACCAGTAGGGCAGTAGATGACAATAATGAGAAGTTGTTCAGAGAGGTAACAGTAAAATCATGCAATTAATTTTAGCCAGCTAGCTGTATTGTAAAATGCAACTGGAGGAGTATGGTTGGGGGAAAATAGACAATATTGTGCTCTGAAGCCTACCTTCAATTTGTCCTGTTCACTCTGCACCAGTCTGGAGCTGAGATCCTGATTGGAAGCGGCATGTTGAGCCGCTCTGCTTTGTGTGGAGCCCAGTTTACTGCACAGATGGTCCTAAACACACCAACACACGCGCACACACACACACACACACACACACACACACACACACACACACACACACACACCATGCAAACAATTAATAAATAAAATAACCAAAATTTACATAGATTGGTATGACAGGTATCAGAAAACAGCAATGTAGTATTTTAGATCCAATTCAGAGCCTTTCAGTGAAATTATTTACTCAGTTTCTGTCTATTCACACATATAAACATTGATTCTTACGTTCTCATCAGTTAGAAAGCGGATTTTCTCCTTCAGCTCCTCTGATGAACTCTCATTTTTCTCCTCAGCCATTCTCTAAAGTAGCCAAACCTTCAGTGTGTGTTATACTTGTCTCCATAAACATAACACTGCTGCCATGGGTTACACACACACACACACACGCACACACACACACATACATTTAACTGTGCTGTTTCAGTATTACAGTCTCCTAAATGGTTACAACTACAACCACAAATCTCAGTATCACACATAACATTATGAAAACGTTGCAATTAAAGGGAAAAACTAATTTTCATTCAAAATGTCCACACACGACTCATAAGCCCTATTCAGATGGAGTTTCTTAGTCATTTTATCATTCTTAGTGATTTTAAATTCAATCCAAAAGGACTCTTCTGTGGCAAAATGCTTCTGGCAGCTTTAGGTAAATTATTGTATAGTGTAACCTATAGCTTATGTATGTGTAATAATCATGTAGCCTGTCCTATGGGATCAATGGGGTTACCCTCAATGTTATACGACACTCAGCTATTAAACTTTAAATACCTCCGTGACCAAATAATCTATAGGCAAGTCCTACTGTTTTTTTCTCCAGAAGAGCAGCATTACATTTTTCCAATGAGTGCTGCCGGGTCGATCATGTCTCTTTCAGAAGCTTTTTAATCAATTCAATTTTATTTGTATAGCGCTTTTAACAACAGACATTGTCTCAAAGCAGCTTCACAAAAGTATATAAATTC
>JAQQZU010023816.1:0-13560 GCA_030068025.1 Parauchenoglanis punctatus | reverse complement strand
GGATTTTTACAACATTATTGTTGAAATACACAGTCCTGAAAAAGGGACGTTTCTTTTTTTGCTGAGTATATATATGCATACTGTCCCCTAACACACTGCTGCAATGCTTTTCTTTACAGACTCAGTGCAGAGTCTTCACAAGCTACAGTTTGTGCAGAACTCATCTGCTAGGGTTATCACACACACCATGGGAACACAGCATACTCACTTCAAAAGTTACACTGGATCCCTTTTCATATATAGTACAGTACGATTCTTCTTCTGGTCTTTAAGTCACTGTATGGTCTTGGCACCACCTAATTTGTAACACCATCACATAAATTAGTATAGGATTCACTTTAATTACAAGCCAGGATAACATTATAGTGGTTAACAACTATTAAGGTTCATTCCTATAATATGATTCCATCCTGTATGTGTATAGCCCAATAGGGTGTTAATGAATTCCTGTCATCCTTTTGTTTACGTTTTGGTGTCATGACCCACAATCATCAGAGATACAGGACAATGTATGGGGAAGCATCCAATGTCAAGGTTATCAAAACAGTGAGAGTGTTCCTTTTTCTCTCTCTCTTTCTTTTTTGTTGCTTTAGTTGGGGATTATATTTTTTTCACTGTTTTGTGGGATTATTAAGGCCTTTTTTAATGAATTTTTGTTTTCCGTTCACCATTGAGTTTTTGGATCATTGAGTTTATTAAACTTTGTAAAAACCATCTCCAATGCTTTATCTTTGTCTGTTCTTATGTATCAAGCTGTATTGAAAACAATTGAAATGAATTGAAATAGTATCTTAAAGGATAATCAAATTTTACCTGTGTATTTTGGTAATATCCAATTTATATATCTGATTATTACAAATTATCCAGATTATATAGCCTCCCTCTTCCACACATGCCTTCACACAATTGCATCCTCTGACACGCACCTGCTTGTTATCCTGTCCTCTCGCCTCTGCATTGTAGGACACAGTGCTTTTAGTCTCGCTTTCTCTAAACTGAAATTCTGTCCTTTTCCATCTCTGTGACTGTACCTCCCCTCAACATTTTACAACTCAACGAAAAAAAAAAACTTTTTTCCACCTTGCATTTACTTACACCCAATGACTAGTGCATCTTATTGCACCCTTTATTGTTTAGTCTGCTAGGTTTTTGTCTCATAGTTATGCATACCTGTATGCAATTTTTCTCCTTTTATATTCCCTTATAGATGCATTTTTACTTAAATTTTAAATGGTAAATGATTTAATGCATTTTCTTGTAACTGTACAATGTCCTTGAATACCATAATAGGTACTTATGAATGAATGAATGAATAAATAAATAAATACTCAAACTGACTTTTACATTTTGTTTCCTTTTTCAGATGTCAAAGAAATATGGATCAATCTTCACTGTATATTTTGGGCCTAAGAAAGTGGTTGTCTTGGCAGGATATCAAACTGTCAAAAAAGCACTTGTAAATTATGCAGAAGAATTTGGAAACAGAGATGTCAGTCCACTGTTCTTTGAAATAAGCAAAGGACATGGTAAGTGAGTCAACACTGTTCTTCACTGAACAAACTCATTTCAATTTACTTATATTGTAAATAATTTTAATTTGAATGTTTTTCTTAAGGACATTAATTTTCTTTGTTTTGGTCATTTATTTGCATACATTTGTTCACTACAACTGGTTTGATATACTCTTAGCTGTCTTTGACTGACATGCATTTGACATGCATTTATATTAATTTCATGAATTCAGGAAGCAAGGTAAAAAATGAATCAAAGTTAAAAATCTACAGCAAATTTGTTGACACTCAGACAAAAACATTAGACAATTTATGATATTTCATGGATAATATAAAAACAGCCATGAGTGGGTGTATCTTTGTGTTCATATACCATAATGGGAAAAAGTAAACCCTCTCTTCAATCTTCACTTCCCTAGATAATGAATTTAGAAAGGTTTTGTTCACCTTTGTTTGAGATGGTTTTCAATTATTCTGTTTTTCAGTTCTTTTGTATATAAGTTTCCTAAGTGTAGGCCTTGCTTTGTAGCTATGGTGTGGCAGTAGTCCCAGAGATATTTATTATTATTATAAATGAATATTTAGACAGTGCCAATTGTACATTTATAATGAAGCTCAATGTGCTTAACAGTGTGAAGTAAAAACAGAAATAAAGAAACAAAATATAGTCAATAATAAAATAGGCAAATAATGAAATTAATAATAGTTAGAGAAAGAAGAAAACAATAAATATATTAAATATATAATTTTGGCAGTAGTAAAAAATAGAATATAAGTGAAATTATTAAAATAATACTATATAAAATTTGTTAATGAAAAAGTAAGTAAAGTGATGCAATAAAAGTAAAGCAAATGCTTTACTTTTATTGCGTTAGAGCAAAATTCGATGCATACATTAGCTACTAGGGCATCCAATTTGTCAGTTTTAATTCAACAAAACGTATCAAGGCATATCTGTGTGACGTTTCAGAGGACAGATGCATTCTCAGTTAAGTTAGATACAGGTTAGATACAAGTCACTTGTAATTATGAAAGTGAACTTATGAAATTATGAATGTGAATGTCAAGATAGGCAAATCCAATCTGATCAAAAAATCTGAATTGAACAACGAAGCTTGTAATGTGTAACCCTATAAGAGCTTCTTCAGAACTTCAGAATTTCATGTTTCTATTTATTAACTTTTCTTTCAACTTTAGGAATTCTGTTTAGCAATGGTGAAAATTGGAAAGAAATGAGAAGATTTTCCCTCACCACTCTTCGAGACTTTGGAATGGGGAAAAAAGGAAGTGAAGAGAAAATCATAGAAGAAACAAACCATTTGAGGAAAGTGTTAGAAGAATTTCAGGGTAATATTTTATTACAGTAAAATGACCTTAATTTACAGTCAAAATATAATCACTTTATTATTATTATTATTTTTTCTTTAAGTAATTAAATCTAGTATTTCATTATTCACTATTGGGAAATGCTGTATGTACTATTGCTGGATTAAGACCAAAAGTAATTTTCATGTATATTAAAATCGTATTAAAGTAACAGCAAATACAGAATTAATATTGAACTGTTTTACACAACTTGATCAAAGACAATGGGCCATATTTATGAAGGGTGTGTAGCCTGTGTTTTACTGGTCAACATCCAGATGTTCTGGAAATAGACCCCTAATGCATTTTGTAATATCTAACTTTCTCCTCTTGGTCATTGAATCACTTTTCTTATATCCTTTGGTTTCTTTGTGAATTTTATAAGGTTAATAAGGCCTGTGCATTGGTCTAAAGTGAAATTTTCAATCCATTTGTTTTCTGACATTTTGGCAACATCTGAACAGTAGTCAACGTTTCAAAATTTTAACACGTTAAACAGCTAAAATGATGATGAACATACTTGACCTGTGACTAGTGTGAGTAAGGAGATCCTGTAAATACTGAATATCTTTGGCTGGGATCTAGAGAAGATTCACAATACAGTGGATGATGATGCACCAGCTTTAACAATATTAGTCAAAGAGGATTAAGCAATGTACTAGCATGCAGGACCAATGATGTGAACCCAAGGTAAATAATTAAGAAGGTTTTTTTTAATTGAACAAATTCAGCCATTTCTTGATAATTAATAGACACAAAACAGAGTGTGCCATTGCCTCAAACACTATATAGACAAAAGTACTGACCATTACACCAACAGGGACTTTAATGACATTGCATTCAATACATAGACTTTAATATGGAGTTGGTCCCCCTTTGCAGCCGTAATAGCTTCCACTCTTCTTGGAAGGCTTTCCACAAGATTTTGAAGCATTTGTGGGAATTTGTGCCCAGTCATGCCGGAGTAGAAAAGGGCCTTCCCCACACTGTGCCCCCAACGTTGGAAGCATAGCGTTGTCCAAAATGGCTTGACATGCTGAAGCATGAAGATTGCCCTTCACTGGAAGTAAGGGGCCTAGTCCAATCCCTGAAAAACTGCCCCACACCATTATCCCTCCTCTACCAAACTTCACAGTCTGCCGACTGCCGACAGTCTGCTGACATGCACCAGTAGCCTTCAAACAGTCATGGATATTTCCTCCATGTATTCATGAAGTGTACATACCAAACAAAGTGCCTCAGAAAGTAAAAACCTTCAGGCCAATCCCTAGCTGTCTCACAGATATGGCTGCGCAAGGTGTGTTTAATATGTAGCAATTAAGTCTGCTTTAATTTGCACTTAGTTTTTTACAATGAGTGCAAAAATGTCTGACTTAAAGAGAGAAAACTGGGAGGGATTGTTTCGCAGACCCATCTTCATCTCACCTGTCATATGGAATTGGGGGGGGGATGTCACAAATGGAATGATGCAGTAATATTTTCCAATAATAATGCAAGCATATTGTAGAGTCCTTGAGGACCACCATGAGGAACTCCCATCTGAGAATGCTGAACAGCGGGATGTGTCAGGGTTTGACCCCCATTACTGAAGAATAGCAAGTTTACTGTCTAATTATTTTATACATCATTCTGTTGGTAGATAACCTAATATTATACTTTTCAGTTCACATGTTTCTTCTTTGATTGCAGTCAAGGCAAGAAATGTTTAAGCACTGAAAGACATCTGAACACAGTGCACCAAAAGATGTACAAAGCTTTTGAGCTACATGATGAATATACTGAACATGAAGCCAAAATGCTGTTACATGTTCTGCAACAGGAAGCAGCAAAAAACAAGAAAATGGTATATGAGGCAAAAAATAGTATAATATGCAGAAACGTTGAAAGCTACTGTATTTATTGAACTATCCAACAATGCCATGTTGTGGTCCAGCTGCAACAGAGCAAAACTTGAGACATTTATCTTAGTAGACTACGCATGGAACAGTCACAATGAGATCTTGCGAATAGGTACTGTGATTTTTTTTCCATCAAAGTCTTCAAGCAGAATGCTCCTATTGAAAAGATATTTGAAATCCCCATCCATGGCGACAATGTCCTTGAAACTCCTCTAGAGCAGCCTAAAGTAAATTCATCAATTTTGCCAACTGCCCAGACAGTTACATAAGGCACCTGTAAACAACTTGCCTGGATATCTAAATTTTTAAATTTTCATTTAATCTTTCATTTAGTGACTAACATTTAAATGCCTCTTGGATGATCACTCTTTGTGAATTGCGGCTTTATTATTTGCACCTGTTAGTCATGCAATTAGCCAAGTTTGAGACATCGAAGAGGAAAAACAACCTTCAGAATTATAGCTCAATATGTTTTAGAATTATGGCCATTATTCATCAAAGTTGCTTTCTTTTTCTTCTTTATCTATTTTTATCTTTGGATTTTCTGTAAAGTGAAATTCAAATCTCAGCATTGTGCATGTGGAAATGCTCTTACTGTCACTGTTGAACATAGCCGTGAGTTCAGCTGTTGATTTTTTTTACGATTTGATTTCACCACGTTTCAGTGATCACTGAAATGTGAACAGCGATGATCACGATCATTCAAGATGTTTTTCCGACCACACTTCTTCTGAGGAGATGATGGTTCCCCACTATCCTTCCAGTTTTTAATAATGCATTGGACAGTGCTTAACCCAATTTTAGTAGTTTCAGCAATCTCCTTAGATGTTTTCTTTGATTGATGCATGCCAATAATTTGACCCTTCTGAAACAGATTAACATCTTTTCCATGACCACAGGATGTGTCTTCTGACATGGGTGTTTAAGAAATGAGAAGCTACTCACTGCATCAATTAGGGTTAAATAACTTGTTGCCAAGTGAAACAATCATTCATACAGTAATTATCCAATGGGAGGCTCTTACATACTTGCTTTGTTAAAGCCAGGTGGTGACCTTTTTTTTGGACAGACAGTGTATGACACTAGTAAGAAAGTCATTGTGTTGTAACATGGAAACCAGATTGAAGGCAGTTATGCTGTCTGGAACTGGACTGTGCTCTGCAAACAGGCTCTGTGCTATCTGGCACCAGAGCAGGCATGCTGACTTAAACCAGAACCAGAGCACGTGTGCTGCTAGAATAGGCTGTGTGACTGGAACTGGAACCAGAGCAGGCTGTGCGACTGGAACCAGAACTGGAGCAGGTTGTGCAACTTGAACTGGAGCCAGAGCAGGCATGCTGTCTGGATCCGGAACAGGCTGTGTGAACAGGAGCAGGCTCTGGCTCTGTGACTGTCTGTGAGGCTTGAACCAGCTGTGAAACTCGAACAGGCTTTGAAGTTGGAACTGGCTTGGAGATTTGCTCAGGCTGGATTGTCAGCTCAGGTGTTGTTCCTGTACCACATGTCAACTCAGACTTGGGTTCAAGAGTAGACCTGGACTTAGATTCAGGCTTGGACATGGACTAGGACCCAGAAATGACATTGTCTTCAAAGTTTAAGGCCTGAGCATTCTCACCTTCAGTCTCAGCTGAGTGCTCCAGAGTGAAGGTTTCCCTATTGGCCTCTGGAGGGAGCTCTGCAATGGTTGCCTCCTGTTCAGCTACTTGAGGAAGCACTGCAGTGGTTGCCCCCTTCTTGACCACTGGAGGGAGCTCTGGAGTGGTTGCCTCCTTTATGGCCACTGGAGAGCACTCAGGAGCGCAGGCCACCCTGGTGGCATGTAGAGAGCGTTCATCTGTGCACTTGTTGCTGCAGGCCTCCCTGTTGGCCTGCTGGGCAGCTCCTCTGGGCTCTCAGCCCTTTCCCCAAAAATTTGGGGGTGTTTCCTTCCTGATGGCCTGGTAAAGCCACCTGAGCATGCAAACAGTTCAGTCTCATTTGCTGGTCATTATGCACTTGGCAGTCCAGCTCGTCCCATGTCTGCTCAATGGGAGAAGCCAAGACATAATTCTCAAAACTTTTTGCTTTCATGCATAGGTGTCCAACGGTCAATTGTCCCACTGGCGTGCTGGCCCCGTGAGCTAGCAGACCATGCACCTCACCCACACCTTATCCAGAGGCTTGGGCTCTACAAGGCTTTGATAATACAGCATGTACTAAGACAAACCCATCAGGCAGAAAGTCTTCTCCATCATAGAGTGCCGGGGTGGTCATGTACCAATGCTGCAGAAACACTGTGAGCACTGCATGCATGAGGCCTTCCTCTTGTAATCCGGCTGCATCAATGGTCTGGTCAAGTATTCTGTCAGGACTGCAGGGTGTGGCTAGATGTATGTGTAGGTAGGTGGCAGCAGTAAAAGCAAACGTGTTTATTAAATCGTTTAAGGCAAAGGTATAGCCAGCAGGCAGGCTTCTAGTCCACAGACAGGCAAAGTTTGGTTGATTCACAAACAGGTTATCAGTGGCAAGGCAAAAACTGACCATGGTTGTACAAAAAGGCTTGGTAGTAGCAGACACAAAGGCAAACTAATGCTTCACAGAATCCCTGTGAAACTAAGTGTCCTTTTATAGTGTGTGTGTGTGTGTGTGTGTGTGTGTGCGTGTGTGTGTGAGTGTTTGTGTTTGTGTGGATTGGGTGCACCTGCATCCAGTCAGGAGTTACTGTGACTCAGAGCCCAGGAGTATGTCAGCCATGTTGGCTGAGTGCAACTTATGATGGAAAGTGAAGATTACAAAGAGTATGCTGTGCAGGCAGTGAGGGGCAAATCCATGACACTCAGTTCATTCATAGGTGCATTTGTAACAAAAGATTCCATGAAAACCTGAACTGGATGCAGTGTATTGTTTGGGTGAAAAAGTTTTGTTTTTGTTTGTATGTAATGTTTTGGAAACATTCTGGCCCATCTCCATTCAGGTTCATAAATATGTTGATATTGACAGTTATTGTCATCTACCAAAGTACATTGAAGTATATTTAAGAGAGAACTTAAAGCTTTATCTTTGATGGTATCTGCATTGAAATTGGGTGAATGGTGTAGAAATTACAGCACCTTTATTGGGCCAAAAGTAATTTGGTAGTTGGCTGCTCAGTTGTACCATGGCCAGGTGGGTGTTATTCCATTTCATTACTTCACTTACAACTAAGCAGACAAAAGGTCTAGAGTTCATTGTGGCATTTGCATTTGGAATCTGTTTCTGGTAACTCTCAAAGACCAAAGTGCTGTCATTGCCAATGAAGCAAGCTATTATGCTGAAAAATCCAAATAAACCCATCAAATGGATAGCAAAAACAGCTATTTGATACATTCTTAAAGAAGGAACACAATGGTGAACTCAGGGCAAAAGATACAAAAGACAATGGAAACTGATGGATGACAGTAGAAAAAAAACTTGAGAAGGAAAAACTCCTTCACAACAGTTGGCCAGATCAAGAGAAGACTTCACCAGCATAAATACAGGGGAGTAATCACAAGCTATACAATTCGTAGGACTAAAAACAAGAAGATCGGATTAGAGTTTGGGAAAACAGCTAAAGAAACTTTGTTAATGCCCAAATATTTAAGGTCATGACTGTATATTTAGAATTTAAGCTTTAAGTTAAGGAAACAAAACAATGACAAAAGACTAAACTATTGGACCTCCCTTTCTTTTGTTTGGAAAAAAATTCATTTTGTATGCACCACGCATTTTAAGCAGCCTCAGACACAAGCACTTCTACCTTAACCGCTTGTAAATTTTCCCCTTTCTGTTTGTATATCCTGCTTTGCACTCAAATTTGTTTTTTATGCAACCGTGATGAAGAAGGTCTTGTTTTATAGACAATTTTATTACAACAGTAAAATTTAAATACAGTTTAGTATCTTTACTTACATTTTCCCTTAACATTTTTATAAAGAATGGAAGGAAAGGAAATGTTTTAGATATTAATTGTTGCTTACTGCTTTACAGGAAAACCATTTGATAGTTCACAGCCATTAAATTATGCCACCTCAAATGTTATCTCAGCCATTGTGTATGGAAGCAGGTTTCAATACAGTGACCCTAAGTTCAAAGAAATGGTTAACTGGACCAACGAGAACATCAGGATTAGTGGCTCACCTTCTATACAGGTACAATGCTCATTTAAACAATCAACATTATAAAAGTCAATTCATAGCTCAGATTTTTTTTTTATTCCAGAAGAATACATTCAGTACCTTCCACAATTATTGGCAACCCTTGTAAAGATTAGTGAAAAACTGGGCCATCATTGGATCATCTTCATGACTATGATCCGAAGCATATGTCTAAATCATCACAAAAATGGTTAACTGACAGAATCAAGCTTCTGCCATGGCCATCTCAGCCTCTTGACCTGAACCCCTTTGAAAACTTGTGGGGTGAGCTGAAGAGGAGAGTGCACAAGACAGGGCCTAGGACCCTGGATGATCTGGAGAGATTTTATAAAGAGGAATGGTTTCAGATGTACAGAGATAAGCTCTGTATTCTCCAACCTTTTCAAATGTTAGAATAAGACATAGTGCTGTTTTATTGGTAAGGGCAGGTTGTACAAAGTATTAAATGCAGGGTTTACAAATGTGTTTTTGAAAATAATTATTTTTTGATTAGGGATTTCTTTTTCTCTGAATAAATTTCTTTCAATTAGAGGTTGGACTTTTCTCTTTTCAGTGTGAAATGAACTTCACAAAAAGGTGGATTTTTCTAACCTTTTTTACTAATCTGTACAAGGGGTGCCAATAATTGTGGAAGGCACTGTATGTGCTGTGATCCTAAATTAAATGTTTAATGTTTGAGGCATAAAGTAATTCTGAATATGAAGGTATATATTTGTATCTACTTGTAGATCTATAATATGTTTCCCTGGCTTGGATGCTGGCTAAAGGACTTGAAGGTCATAAGGAAAAATCGTGAGCAACACTTAAAGCAAATAAAGGAGCTTGTGGAGAATTTGGAGAAGACACTAAATCCTGAGGGAACCAGAGGCTTGGTTGACTCTTTTCTTATACGCAAAATTAATGCAGAGGTATATCTTCCTTGTGACATATACAGAATCTTTGAATATGTAAAAACCTTTACATTTTCTTTATTTCAGGGTGCAAAGATGAGAAACATATATATACACACAGTACAGGACAGAGGAAAAATAAATGATACACTGCTTTGTTAAACTTTTATTACAAGAAAATATTTTAGAAATACTTTAAACAAATGTTACTGACTGGTGCTGAAGTGTAATGTAACCATATACATTGTAAGTGCAATTTAATGTATGCAAGTACCTAAGTATCATCAAAATAACCACCCCCTTGCCCCCCTTGTTGCTAGAAAGCATTTTTTGTAAATAATTTGTGTCCAAACCTTCCCAGCACCTTCCCAAGCATGCAAACAGTTCAGTCTCATTTGCTGGATGCTCATTATGAGCTTGGTGGTCCAGCTCATCCCATGTCTGCTCAATGGGAGAAAGATCTGGAGACTCGTGAGGCCAAAACATAATTCTCAAACCTTTTTGCTTTTCTTTTGACTGAATATAATTTTTGGCACAATTTTGAAGAATGCTTGGGATCATTATCCTGTGCAATGATACGTAGAACAGAAGTGTGATGTGTGAATAATAATTGAGTGATTCTCTTCTTTTTTCATGATTCCTTTAATTTGTACTAAATCTCCAGATCTTCCGCCCCAAAACACCCCATACTTTCACTGATCCACCTCCACGTTTCACTGTAGGAACAAAACATTCTGTGCTTGCCCTTTTCCCTTGTTTGGTTAAGTAAGACACAATCAAGAGCGACCAAGAGCCAATCAAGTTCTGACATTAGTAAATAGAATTCCAACACAACATGAATGTCAATGCACTACAGACAGACCTGATATGTCTTCTTCAAAACCAACAGTTTCAGCCATGGTAGCTAAATAATGTCTTACTACAATCTATAAAATAATGAAAACCAGTCAGTTACCTTGCTTTAAGTATTTCTAATATGTTCTTGTAATAAAGTTTGAAGAAACAGTGTATTGTTTATCATTTTTTTCCCCTCAAAGTTGAATTTTAGAGTCTGAAATATACGGATGTAATAAAAAGGGAAAAACAAATAAATTTTCTGGAATTTTACTTTTACAGAAATTCATTAGATAGCTTTAATAGCTTGTGCACACTTCTACATCACACAAATTGACACTTTTATATTGGACCCGTATTGGGTCTTTTTTTAATGTTGCATATATTACAAGATCCCTTTGCTTTGATGCACCAGGATTTTTCAGACACAATAGAATAAATCATTGCCACTATGTCTAAAATGGAGGTTTCAGCATATGGGCAGAAACTATATATTAAAAAAAAACCCAACAACTGTTAACTATAGTTAACAGATAACTACGTATATTGTTAGCCTCTTCAGACATCAACGCAAGGCAAAATTTTTAAGTGTTGTGTTTGTATTTTCCAAAAGCATATTTTTGCTTAAAAATAGTATGGTTTGGCACTGTATGCATGTAACCCAAGAATATAAATAAATCTTTTTTAAAAAAGAAAAGAAGAAGCTAGTCCAACTATGACTTGGTTTGATCAATGTTGGCACAATGACCGCAAGAAGCCGCGAACTGGCCAATACCCTGAAGAACCGCCGTATCGATGTTGCATGCATACAAGAACTGAAGTGGAAAAGGAATACGGCAAGGGATATCAGCAATGGTTTCTATCTTTACTACAACAGTTCGTCTTCAGTGCACAATGGCATGGGATTCGTGGTTAAGTGAGAGATCAGAGATAGCATCGTGGCAGTGTGCTGCTTCACAGACCGCTTGATGTCTATTAAGTGTCTATTAAGTCAACTCCAGTGACGTGAACCTGAGGGTGGTTTCCTGTTACGCCCTGAAAGTGAACTGCCCTGATGATGAGAAAAATGACTTCTGGGAGAAACTGGATGCCCACCTGCGCACCTTTGACCTAGCAGAGCACGTTGTGGAGTCAGTGGAGACCTCAACAGTCATGTTGGATCCTCAAGGAATGGGTACAAATCAGTTCCCTCGATTGCCACCACGAGGTTGAAGCAGCTGTGCAGAAGATGAAGAATGGCAAGGCCACAGGACCAGATGACATCGCCACTTAACTTTGGAACCTCATGGGCCATCGAGGAGTGAAATTACTTGCTGCTCTATTCAATTAGATCATTGAAGAAGGTGCTGTGCCGAAGGCTTGGTCCACCACTAGCATCACAGTGCCCATCTGGAAAAGCAAGGTGACATTTTGGAATGCTCCAACTATCACCTGATACACCTCCTCTGCCACACAATGAAGATCTTCAAATCCTGCCTCCACAGGATCGTTGACATCACTCCCAATCAATGTGGCTTCAAAGGTTCAAAGTTTGTGGCACAACTGACACAATATTCACTGCCCACCTCCTCATAGAGCAACATCATGAGAAGTACAAACCCGTCCACATGGTATTCCTCGACCTCGAGAAGGCGTTTGATCGAGTCCCTCACCAGCTGATCTGGCATGCCCTACGAGCTTGCAATGTCCCTGTGGCCTACGTTGACTGGATCAAACTTCTCTACAGCAACATGAGCAGTGTCGTTCGGAGTCCTGTAGGCACGTCGCAACCCCTTCCCATCATTGTTGGAGTTCACCAGGGACCAACTTTGCTTGCTCTTCATCCTGTGCATGGACGTTTCAACTGCTGACCTGCAGCTGCCCCTCCCATGGACCCTGCTCTATATGGATGATGTCGATCATTCAGACGAAGACCATAATGAATTGGAGGCCCTATCACAGCGCTGGGTGATGAGACTCGATGAAAACAGCCTGCGTCTGAACATTGACAAGACAGAGTATATGGAATTCGGGGAACAGACAGATGTTACCATCAGCGTCAATGGTGTCACACTGAAAAAGACCACGCAGTTCAAGTATCTTGGCTTGACCCTCAGTAGCGATGGTGATATCTACATCGCCGTGCCCGAGTTGATGCCACCAGGGCCAAGTGGCACCAGGTCACTGGCATCCTTTGTGACTGCCAAATACCTGTGTGCCAGAAAGGAAGGTATATCTTCTAAGGAAAGCTTTACAAGACCATTGTGTGTCCAGTCGATTTGTACAGATGTGAGTGCTGGCCTATGACATCAAAGCATGAATGTGCACTCCATAACATGGAGATGTGAATGCTGCACTGGAGCCTGGGCCTGACCATGCAACGAATGAAGGTGTGCGAAGACGAGTGATCGTGGTGCCGATCATCGACAAGATGGGGGATGCGAGTCTGCAGTGGTATGGCCACTTTGTGCGGTGCGACGAGGACTCACTCGCTAAGATGGCCTACCATCTGTGTCCCCAAGGGAAGAGACCCCGAGGCAGGCCAAAGGAGTGATTGATCGAGGAAATTGCACCTTGCCTTGGACAATGCACTCGATTGCACCAAGGTTTGCACTCAATCGCAACCTCGATTGCACAAGGATGTGCAGGGAAGAGGAATGGAGTGGGAGTAATATGAAGAAAGAAAAAGAAAAAAAGAAAAGTATATCCCTCTTTTATTTTTGCTCTAGTGCAGTAATACAAGTATGTATGACAAAACAGAGTAAATGCAACCTCCTGTATTTTACATATAACATTGAGTTCACGGCGGATCTGCCGAAAATACTATCAACAAAACTTCAACTAAGGTACGGTAAACATTTACTATGGCAAACATTCAGCTTGTTCAGTGTGTGGAGTGCAGGATGTTTAGTCATTCTTCCTCCGTCAT
>JAQQZU010023815.1:0-13564 GCA_030068025.1 Parauchenoglanis punctatus | reverse complement strand
AAATCTGTGGTTGAATATGAAAATATCCCACTGAAATGCATTTAAATAAATTACAATAGCAGGAAATATTGAGCTTGCCCATTTTAATCACTGTTATTTATATACAGTGATATCATGTGATATCCTGAAAAAGTATTAAAAGAAAAAACATGACATATGTGTGACATGAGCAAACAGAATGAGTCCCAAACACATCCAACATGAACTTGTTTTAGACTGTGATTTCAACGTCCTTTTCAGATTATTATTAATAACTGAGATGATTCCAGTAAAACCTCAGACAAATTCTATAACAGACTGTGCGAGAGCATGTGTATACGCCATGTTAGGTTATACGATGACGATCCTCTAACTATAGACCTGTGGTTAAAGAAAATGGCTACGTTCTTCTTACGTCATCAATCAGCATGTCAGAAGTGCCAGAAATCAGCTTGTGCAGAAAACAGGCTTACATAAACACAAATATTCTTCAAAGGATTTTTTACCCCATCTATTAGCATACTTTGTTTACATTTCTCCATCACTGCCAACTTATTTGTAGCGGTCCATGAGTTTAGCATTAGCATCATCCGGTCCTCCTATTGTTTTTGTGGTTTGTTTCATGGACATGTTGCTCTATTTTCTGGAAAATTGTGAGCGAGTAACATTCCACAAATTAACACCTGATTCACCAACCACGTCACAAATATTTCAGCAAAAATATATTTAATGTGTTGCAGTAATTTTGTTCCTTTAAACGGTGCAAATGACAACAAATGTACACACTGCCCCCTGCTGTTCTGTTGCTGAACTGCAATATGAGTTAATAGCAGGGGTTATATTAAGTTGGCACTCAGGATGTGAGGGAACCCTAGGGTACTTTAATTAGTGTCATTACAGAAAAATGTGATTAAAACATGGTTTTCAATATATTTGTTCATGTGATGATTTAAACGATTATCATCATGTGACCATACAAGTTCTCACTGGCAAAGATACAAGATGCAGTAAAGCCTTTAAATTTACTGAAATTATGGTTGAGTCCTGACCTTTATAACATATTTTCTCTTAAACTGTAATGATAAAAATATCAATCTCATATGTTTGTGTGTCCACTCGCTCACAGTCACTGTATTATCTAAAACGTACCTACTTTGATGAAGGCTTTAAGCTCCGCCCACTTCATATTGCATATTCCTGAAAAGTTTTGTCCTGATATATATCATGTTGTCAGTATGTCTGTTTTTTTATAAACTCTATTAAACCAAACTCGTTGTGTGAAATTACGTGAAATCATTTTTTTTTCAAAATATTTTTTCCTTTGTTCAGAACCAAAAATGACATTTTGTGTGCTTTCTTATTCCTAATTAGAAGTTATGATAATTTTATACTCAGAATGGAATTACAAACAATATTAAAACATTACAAGGTGTTTTCTTGGTTGAAAGATTATATTTTTGGTTTTATAAAGCATGCAAGTCTACACATTTCCCTTTAAGTACAGTAAATTACATCTATTTATTGATCCATATTTAAAAAAATTGACCTTGCTTTAAATGGCTGTGACAGATAAAATTAAATCTTGCATCAGTTTGCTTTTGCAAATATTTGTAGACGTAGAGAGAGTGGAGGTGCGAAGTATTTCACACAGCATTTGTTGTACAGTAATCAAGCTTGTGAAGCTGAGTGGAGTCTTCAGAGGGTGGATTCGAGTGTGTGCTGTCTGTGGCTGGACAGAGCACTGAGTTTAGCAAACCTGCCCTCTTTGCTCTTCCCAGCATGCAATGCTTCTTCCTTCTGAAGAATCTGCATAGAGACACACGTTAAAACTTAAACCCAATGTACGACAAAACAGTGTGTGTGTGTATGTTTCCTTACCCTGTTCATAATACACTGGCGAAGGTCTTCCTGGGTTAAAGGTTGGTCTTCCTCATGTGGGAGTAGCAACTCTTCTTCATAGACGTCCCTGAAGTATAAACATAACTCGGTCATGCACAAACTCTGAGTTGTAGCTTTCTGTAGAAGCTCACAGTTCAGGTCAGTTGTTAATAAAGAAGAAAACATGGAGCCTCGTTTATCAAACTGGACACAAACAAATTTATTCGTAAATCGTTCATGGGCGCATTTACACAAGAAATGTGGTGTTCATGAAAATCCAGTTGGCTGAGAAAAACATCCGTTTCGCTACTGAAAATTTACAGTACGTAAAAATTTGCTAATGTGAACCTTGACCAATTGGCTTCAAATCAATGAGGACAAAAGTAATGGCACCCCACAAAAGAAGGAAGTGTTAGTTTGTGTCTATGGTAACCAACATACCGCAGTGGCTGAGCTGCATTACTGGAATTTAGTTAGCTTTCTGTGAGCTTTACCTTTTATGGAGTTTTCTGGGCGTGGCCTAATGCAAATCAGTTGTGCCGTGAATGTGCTTGGTAATTTACGTCTGATTACCGTTTATCAACATACAGGACCAGTTTGGACTATTCATTCATAGGTTTTTTTTTTTGTTTTTTTTGACAATTTTCTATATTGATAGACATTAAAACTATGAAATAACACATATGTTATGATTTATGTGGTAAAAATATTAAAAAAAACAAAATGAGCTTCATATTTTCGGTATATAGTAAAAAGCCCTGTTCGACTTATGTCAAGAACCACTTGACTAAGTAATGAAAAATGACAGTTCATCATTACTTCAAGACATGAAGTGAAATTTTCCATGAAGTCAAAAAAATAAAGAAAAGCCGCTGAATTAGAAGGTGCATTCAAACTCTTGATTGGTACTGTTTGTACATGAGGATGACGAAAATCAGAGAAACTGTTTTACATCTGGTGGGGATTTTGTTCGGTTTGGCCTACAAAAACATCGACATAGAACTTTGGTAACGAGCGATAAATGAAACCCAATGATGGATTGTGGTCACCAACTTTACACTGAGCAGGTTAAACATTCTAGTGATGCACATGAAGGCCCTGAAAAGTCACCCATTATTCCTATGTGGTAAATATAAACTGCTGACTAACATTAATCTCATTAGAAAGCAACAGTGGATTTAGGTTCACTGGGGCTTTAATGAACTAGTGAGTGCTAGTGAGTTTAGCTGAAGTATCACATGTATCACCTAAAACAGGAACTCTGTGCATGGTATAAGCTCTGACTCACTTTGTAAGGCACTTTGGATAAAAATAAATAAATAATCTGTAGTAACTTTACATTTTCAGCCTTTACCATCCTGACGTACTTACCCAGGAACAGGAGACTGGACGAAGGGAGCTTGTTTCTGCAGCTCCGCACTTTGCCCAAGCAACACCTGAGCCACCAATTTCAGATCATAATCCCTCTCCAGGTCCTGTGAAGATATAAAGATATGGATAACTCAGTCTGATCTGCCCGAACTAGAATAAAACTCTTTTTTTACAGTCTTTGAAATGACAAAGTCTATCTAATATAATCTAATACAGTATAATAAAAAACAAATAATACTGATTGCCACCATTGCACTTTAACTGAGGTGAGCAGCTTTATATACTAGGGCTAATGACATTCTGATATATAAATAAAGATTTTTATAGATTTTGCTAGCTATATTATTTCATTACCTCAACTAATTCCTGGTAAATGAAAAATATTCATTCTGACAGCATTCCTGTAATTGTTGAACTATTTCCCATGCTGATGTCCTGTTACCCAGTTTGCTCAGACTAATGCAAGACTGTATAATTAACAGCATTACATTTTAAAAAAGGCAAAGAGGAGCAGATTTGGAGATATCATTGTGTATGTCATAGTGACCCCAAGTGTTCAAACATAGATTGTCATTTTTTAAAAAAACATTCTAGACCAATTTTAAATGTATTTTTAACAAATCCTTCAACATGTTTGGATTACACCAGTCTCTATTGTACACCTCACAATAACAGTGATTAGGCTATAAAAGGTCAATAATACAGGCTTCATCAGTGCTATTAATCAAAGGGCCCTAATCTTATTAAAACCAGGTGCAAGAGATTATCTCACTAAAAAAGAAGAAATGTTAAAAATGTGGGTCTTGTTTCGTCATTATTGTACCTTGGATTTGATGAAGGCCTGTAGAGTGAGCAGCTCATTGGTTTTCTGCTCCACCAGCCTCAGGTATGTCATGATGTTGGAGTCTCTGATTCCGGCTGAAAAACCGAGCAAGTCGTCCACTGCTGCACGGTCGCAATCGATCTTATGAAACACATCACTCACTCCTATGTTAACGCACACAAAACACATAAAAAACAAACATTTCCAGCATCTATAGGCTAAGGATCTCATTTAAAAAAAGCAACTTAATTCCAAGTCTTTAGTCTTTGGATTTCTTTAGAAACTATAATCAAAACAGATGTCATGATAATGCAACTTATCGTAGATAAGTTAGTTCCTGTTCTCACTTACGATACAGCAGGCGCCGTTTTATTATTATGCAAAAATACTTCACACCTTCTGACCAATCAGATTCGAGCATTCGACCACGCTCTGGTATACACAGTTTTAAACAACATTTAGCAGAACACTGCTGCGTACAGTTAAATAGATTTCTACTGCTTTTACATTTGAAAAATATGCAAGCATGATTTATATAACGTCATGTATTATTATTTTATTTAGTCATATTCTGAGACTTTGATGATATTATTTTAATGTCACTCTACTGATCTTTTTTACACAATCAGTCAAAAAATGTTGCACACAGATTTTCTACTTTTTCAATGTTACTTCATTTTTACCAGAAAAACTCTGGACATTTGCTAATGAATAATAAATTCACATTCACTGTTTGAGTAGCTTTATTAACATGAAAATTGGCCATATCATTGACTTATCAAAGTAGCCTCCTCTAGCAGTTATAACAGCAGGGCAAGTTTGAGGCATTCTTTCTGCAACGGACATTAAATACTGCTCAGTGAGTTAATTCCAACACTCCTGGAGCATTGGAGTATAGTCCGCAGGTGTGATGCGCATGGGCTGCTTTGCCCTGACCTTTCTGTCCAGTTCTCAAACTAGCTCTATCGGGTGCGGGTCAGGTGCCTGTGGTGGCCAGGCCGTGAGTTTCAGCTTGTCTTCTTTTTCCTTCCTTTTTAAATAATTCTGACACAATCTGACGACGTGTTGGGGTCATTGACATGTTGTTTACATCTGGAGTTTATAAAATAATTGGAAGAATAGTAGTGAAAACCTGTGGTGTGCAAAAACTGGTTGTGTAGATCACATTGATTCATTTTAAGTCTATTTTATCCTGACTAAAATAATATTCTTTATAATATTTTACTTAAAAATAAATTTGATATATACCATTTGATAAACTTCAGTGTAAGGAATTGTGAGAAATGTTTGTGAAACCATTTATCCGAATACAGGTGGCACGGTGTTGTAGAGTTGCCGCCTCGCAGCTATAGCATTCTCGGTTTGATCCGGCTCACAGATTACTGGAAATCTTCTCCCTGTATCTGTGCAGGGTTCCTCCGGTTTTCTCTCAGAACACAAGGCACGCCGGTAGTTGGACTGGCTATGCTAAATGACCTTTTCATCTGAATTAGTGTATGAATATATAGTGTTCTTAATCCCATCCATGGTGTGTTCCCACTTCCTGGGATTCCTCTGAATCCACTGTGACCCTGACCAGGATAAAGCACTTTCTGAAGATAAACTATCAAACATTATGGCCTCAGGACACCTTCAAACCGAGATTCTGCTCATGTGTTGTGTTTTTTAGTCGTTAATGTGTTTATAATATGACGTTAGGCAGGTATAGGATGGGGTATAAATGACTAGTGCAGTTGTTTTACTATTATTTAATCTCACCTGTCTTAATCTGATCCAGGATCTCGTTGAGTTCTTTAGCCTGGGCCTCGTAGTCCAGGGCCTGAGCTTCAGCGTCTCTCTGCTGCTCCTCCATCTGCTTGAGGGTGGTGTGATGCTCCTGCTCCTGCTGCACATCCTCCACCTGGAACCTCTCCATCTCCTCTTTGATCTGGATGAGAGAACAGAAACCCACAGTGAGAGAGTTTTGGAATAACTTTGTTTGTGATGTTACAAATGGTCATAAAAGGAAAGAGTCGATCACCTGACATGTTTTATGAGGCTAATGCTTAGGAGCATAGCTATTAGTTTAGCATTAGGCAAACTGCAGCTCCAACTCAACACGCAGATAGAGCAAAAATAAGACTAAAAAGAAATTTAAAACATTTAAAATATTTATTTATTTATTTATTTATTTTTTACAAATCAGCATGTTGACCTGTTCTGTTTTTGGCTTGTATATTTCTCAGAATTTTATATCTTCTGTGTTTCATGTTTCTTTTCTTTCTTATATTTTATATGCTCTTATCTATGTACAGCAATTTTTGATCTTTTTAAAACTTTCCATGTTTAAAATGTGCCTTATGAATAAAATACTTATTTACTTACTTACAGTAAACACCTCTTATCTGAATCTGATGCCACAGATTGTCACGGTTTCACATGCTGTTTGCAAAATGCTAATCTGGTAATTAGATTTTTTAATTTTTTTTTATAGATTAGAAAATTTACATTTTCACTTACTTGTCCGATTTCATTTTTCAAAGCCTCAGCCTGTGTGTTTTGCTCATTCACGTATTTAAAGAGAACAAAGTTCCTGTCTTCAGCTGGAGGCAACACACAATATCATATAGCAAATGACTGAACTGATAAATCACACACACAATTACACACAGGTCCATTCTGAAGCATTAGTCACCTTATTACATCTGAAACATCATCTCAGACTAGATCGGATGGAGATTAGACAGAGCTGACTCACCCTGGATGAATTTGGTGACTAGTGTTTCCAAATCGTCCTCGCCAGTCACCTTCTGGATCCGCTGGAACACTTCCTCTAGAGTCTCCGGTGCCACCTCTGAGTCGGTTCTCCGCTGCTCCTTCATTTCTGTCATCATAACCATCAGCAGCAGCGTCAGCATCAAAATCATCATCATCATAGTTTCCAACTATGCAAACACAGAAGGTCTTTTAACTGAATTAAGTAAACTGTAAAATCTAAAAAGCTAATACATTCTATGTGCACAGTCAGCTCCACAATTACTGGTGCCCTTTGTAAAGATATGTAAAAAGGCTATGAATGTTTAATGCGCTTAATCTGACGTTTCTAAACTAAAGTAAATTAAAGTGGAAATTAAACCCCTGTAAAGAAACAGCACAAGTCACAAATATTGCCACCCATACATATTTCTGTGAACAAAATGCAGCTCTAGCAAGTTCGCATCGATATATATTTCACTCTTTCAGGTTCCTCTGAGTGTTTAGGAACTCACAAGTGGTCAACCATCTGGCTGCCTCTACCAAGAGGTTATAACTGAGTCTTGGTTGGAAAATGTACATATAAATCCACACAAAAATGGTTCAATGCCAATTCCCTTCCACTGGAAACCCCATCACATGACAACTACCAATCCCAGACAGTGAAGACAAACATGTTTCCTCCAAGACAGGCAAAGCCAGATGTTTTTTGAACTGGCAGCATAACACACTCAGAGGAAAGTGCTACTTACCCTCTTCTGCATACATGAGCTTAGCTGCCACGACTGGCTATTAGCATTGTGATTTACAGGAGAGATTAGATTTAGATTAGATATAAAGATTAGAATCCTCTCATATTTTCAGTGTGAAATTAAGCTAGATGTTTTTTCATAACCTTCCCCCATTCTTTACCAAGGGTGCCAATATTTCTGGAGCTCTGACCGTGTCTGTGGCTGAGTGAGTCGTCCAGTCCTGTCCTCTCGTTGGCAGAGGTAGTCATGAAGTCTTTAAGGTGCTGCTCGTGTTGGATCAGCCTCTCCAGCTCCTCCATCTCAGCGCTGTACTGCGCCAGGTCCTCCACCGCCTTCTCCTTCATTGTCGTCATTTTCGTCTGGGCCTCCTCTCTGAAGATCAGACAAAAAACAGAGTGTGTTTACATATACACTAATACTAATAATACGAACAACATCTGATTATTCAAGCGATCATGTTAACATCATATTATTACATATCAGATAATCGATATGAGCTACACTGAATGAAATAAAGCTTCTCTCCCCGTGATCAGGGCACTATCTGAGTGACGCTTTTCCAGGAAAATAATCAACCAGTCAATCAGTGATAAAGTGGAGGTGCTATATATATATATAAATTCGGTTCACCTGGCATCATAAGCTGCCATTGACATGCTGATGACATCACCAATCTCCTTCCGGATTTCCTGAAGCTCCTGTAAGATAGAAAATCTCCCACATTAACCACAACTTGACTTCATCTGTGTGATTAAATCCTGACCCTCCATTACATCATAAACGCTCACCGTGTCCAGTTTGTGGTGCAGCTGCTGGAAGTGCACGCGCTCCACACCCAGCGCCTCCACCTCCTCTTTCAGCTGGCTGTTCCTCGCAAACTGCTCTTTGAAGCAAATGAGCGCCTGTAGGGGGTAAAAGAAAAAGAAAGAAAAAAAAATAGAAACTTGAAATCGGTGTGAATATTTTAAAGCAAAAAAACAAAACAAAACGAAAAAACCCCACAAAAACCTTCTTTACAGTCATACAAAACGTTGGGGAATATTTTATTAGGGAATATTTATATCATATTATATTACAAGGAAGATTGCAATGGCTTAAGAGGAATAAAACACTAAGGGATGTGCTGTTTTGGGAAAATAATCAACTATAGGGTGGTAAGAGTAACTCTGCATCATCACACCATCCCAGCGTCAATGATTTTCCTGCAACAGCACTACAACATGTATTTTATTGCTTACTTGTCTTCTTCAATTTGGCCCAAGGGTATGAAAACTTTAGCACTTTTGTTCATTGATTCCTTCTAAACAAATTTTTTCTACTTGCTGCTTTTTAAAGTTTGTACATTTTTATTGTGTGGTTGCAAAGTTTGCCATGTTCATTCGCGTTACTAAGCTGTGGAAAAAGCAATTGCAATAAATATTCATTTTAAAGTTCAAAGCAAATACAGAGCTGGTGATTTTCCATCAAAGCACGAGGCTCAATATATTGGTTTATTGAAAGGTTAACTAATAATTTAAATTTTTTTTATTGTTTTTTAAGGCTACTTGCACAAATACTTCTACATTATAATCAAAACCTCTCTAATGCATCCAGCTTGTCCATTAAACTAACAAACGTAAAGATAAGAAATATACCTATTAATAGAAACAAACACCCAAGCTAAAGTTAGCCCAACACTACAGCTATGTTCAGAAAATCCACTTGCCCACTACAAAGTTCACTATATAATAAAACAGCCATTTTGTAGTTCTGTTTGAATTCATAACTGTAAATTTTATTCACCATATAGTATAGGTCCTAGTGAACCAGTGTCAGAATGTCTTTATTTATATAGATGCCAAAGCACTTATGTAAGTCGCTCTTGATAAGGGTGTCGGCTAAATGCCATAAATGTAAGTATATGTAAAAGAAGCAGAATTCTTGACCATGCAGTGGCTTGTTGTCTCCTCCTCTGCGAGCAGAAGGATTTCATAAAAGTTATTATTAAAACGTCAACCGGAAATATGTTACATTGTTAAGTAGCTCACTTATGGAATACCTGCATATGAGCTGTAACTACAATGGCAGGGCTACCGCTGCTTTAAAGACAAAAGACTATTTTAACGTATTTGAATGCTTTGCATGGGTAACGTTAATCCACAATTAATATAATAAAGATTAGTTTATGATAGCATAGTTACAGCTGCAGTCCCCATCATGCATGCATAGGTAGATAAAGTACAACCAAAGTATGTCATTAACAAAGTCACGTGTGCACAGATTTGTGTTGTAAAGATTTATTTCAACATTGCGAAAAGATATGTCAGTTACAACAGATACTTATCCAAGAAATAGCACCGTTGGCCTCACACATGTGGTGCAGATGTTCTGGTGTTTGTTTTTGTGACTGAGAAAATAATTACAAATATCCAACTTATAATGAGGTAGCAGCGTAACATCCTATGTGTATCAACAGATGTCTTCCCTTAGTGAGACTTCTATGTAACAAACACTATCCACTGAGTGAGTGACTGAGTTGACAATTGGACAATCCGGACAAGTCTGAGACATCGGATCTGTTCCACCTGCTACTCAGGAAAACTCTCTCCTGTGCTCTCTTAGACCCTCAAATGCAATCTAAGCTGACGCAGAGAACGTACGTAGAACGTACACTGGCTCTAACTCACCTGGTCCAGTTTATTTTCCAGGGTTCGAGTGGCCATTTGGATGTGGTGAGCCTGAGACGTCTGACTGCGAAGGCTACTAACATCTCCTTTTCTCAGCTGTTCTAGCTCCTTATGAATATTCTGGATCTGTTAAAACACACATATAAATGCACATGCAAAAAGTCATTCAAATGTCAACCTCATTCAGAAAACAAAATTCAATTGACTTTTTCTAAGAGCCTTTAAAATCAGCATCAGTGTTGGCATAAAATGTATAATCCTCCAAAATAACACACACACACACACACACACATTGTGTATTTATTATTAATATATATATATATATATGACATAATATTCATATATTAGTCTCATTCATAGGTCACATGACCAGATTTGCACAATGCCACTCTGATGCTAGCACAGAGTAATATATTAAGGTAAATAGATAATATAAAACAATATACAAATCACACTAAAATGCTTATTGCAGGAATTATGAATTTAGTAAAAGGAGAGTGAAGCGTTTACATTGGGTTTGTCTGCTTTCATTGGGTTTTAGCTCTGAGGATGTTCCTATAGGAAGATGGCTGCTGTGTGTACAGCATGTGCTTTGAATTGTAAATAACTCGGCCACTTAGTTGCGTGTGTGCAGTGTGTGCGTGCAGCATGTGTGTGTGTGTGTGTGTGATGTTGGTAAATCATCGCCTCTTGCTCGAGCTCCGCATGACTGAGTCTCTCTCTCTGCAGCTGCTCGTTGAGCTCGTCGCGGCGTTTCAGAAGAGCTTGGAGCTGCTGGGCGTTGTCGCTGTCGGCCTGCCTGCGCGACAGGCTCTCGGATACATGCAGGTTCTTCTGCAGCTCCTCGTGCTCCTTACGCAGATTCTCCATCTCCAGACTGACAGGCGACACACATGCACGGAATGAAGGGGGTGCAAAATAATTATAAAATTATAAGAATAATATGAAGAATATTATGAGAATTTGAACAGTGAAATCGGTATTGATAGTAACCCTAGTATAAAACATTAAACCTTAAAGTCTTTTTCATTTTGAAAAAGCAACAAAGTGTTTAAAAGCAACAAGTGTTTACTGAAGCAAGAAATAACATAATGTAGGCTGTACAAGTAAAAATTCTAAATATTATCAAGAATTAAAATCAAATTGTGAGGTTCTTAGAGATTCCCAGGTCAGGGTGGAAGTGGATAACAAGCCTATCCCAGGAAATACTAGGAATGAACCAGGAATACATCCTAAATAGGACAGCAATCCATTGCAGGGCATCATGCGCACGCACACACACACACACACACACACACACACACACACACACATGGGGTGAACATGTGAAACTCCACACAGACAGTAACCTGAGCTTTGGATCGAACCAGAACGCTGAAGCTATGAAGCAGCGATGCCTCAAGATGTGCAGTGTTACAGAAACAATGTGAGTATGTGTGCCTGACTGACCGCTGATTGCGAATAAGCTCCTGTGACTGGTTGATACGGGCCGGTCTATTGCCCTCCATCATGCGAAACTGCCTTATCAGCTTCTCCATCTCTGTCTCTGCTGTGACACACACACACACACACACACGCGCACACACACACGCACACACACACACGCAACTGCTGAACTTGAATGTTCTGAATTGAAGAGGATGCTCACAAGTGCAAATTGGAGAATATAAAGGAGCCTGAAATGTGCAGGGATGAGTGGAAAAGATTATTGTTGTTAGACATCAGAGGAAGAGACTCGGTGCTGCTTTTCTCTCCAACTATTAACTGTGGAGGTGTTAGGGGTCAGTGATATGACAAAAATATCATATCATGGTTTAAAACAGATATATGACACATGATTAGATGCCTTTAAATAACTATGAAAGACTTGGTTGAGTTTGATGTTACTTTTTAATTTAATGTCTTCAAAAATAAATAATTTAACACCAAAAAGAAGGAACTCTCATAAATACTGTAAAAAAGAGAAAAGAAAAGAAGATTTAACAGCAAATCAGCTGCTAATCTGCTATAAAAAATTTGATCAAATGATATCACGATACACGTGATACCTCAGTTTATCAATCATTTTAAAACCAGTGCTTTTTATTCATAATAAAAACATTATGTTTATATAATGTTATACAGATAGCAAAATATGGCTCATGAAAAAAAATTATTTCTAATTTTGGAGTTGTTTTGTAGACAGTTGGAATCCATTCAGTACGCATGTATGTATGTATTATTATTATTATTATTATTATTATTATTATTGCATTCCATACAGTGCCACATATTTAGTTAAAGGTCACACTAAAATTAATGAATGTTTAATAACATATAAGATTACAGTTACTCATAAGTTTTAAGTTCTAACGCTAGCTAGTTAGATATAACGTACTAGTTAGCTAATGTAGAGTGCTAGTTTCCCAAAATAATGCCAAAAATACCTCCTCACCATCAAAAGTTATTTAAAATGTATATAAAAACAGACCAGCAGGGTAAATGATCTGCACTGACAGACTGCAGCCTCCTGAGAGAAAGTTGTTAGCAACCGTCGCTAAGCGCCTCTGCTTTTATATCCGCCCTGCATACTACCGCACTAAATAGTATGCACAGCACCCGAGAGTACTAATCCACTGTTACAGCCGTGCTGAGTACTCAGTTTCGCAATAAATGATTTATCACTTACCAAGCGTTTTCAGTTTTGAAGATATGTGAGCAGCTAACTCTGTTTATGGGATCCGAACGTGTGAAAACGTCTGTATTCTTCCTTCGCACTATCACTTGAATCATAAAAGTCCTTTTCCATAACAAGAAATGCACTTGCGCAAACTGCGTAATGTAGGCTATTCACACTATATCCTTATGTTACGAACTGTGAAAGTTTACTTTCTTATATGTCTTGTATCCGATATTGCAGGTTGTAAAATATATTCAGTAGGCGCATGAATGAAAGTGGTGTTTAAAGAGAGGCTGACATCTAAACGCTTCAATGTAAAATTGGCTGTGGAATTGGGAAATGAAGGTCTTTAGCACACTTTGACAGCTAACTTGGCAATTACATGTTACAGAACGTGACGTAATCATGGGTGGGTGTTTAAAAGGCGTTTTAGAGTGGAGAAAAAGAAGCTCGTAACCCGAGCACGCAAAGTTGTGGGGTAAACGCCGATGTGGTGTAATATATATTATGTACAGTATTCTTTGCAATTTCCATAAAGAAGTTAGTCACAGTCTCTCTTTAATGCTGAGTATTCTCTTGTAGCATTTGCTTGCATGTTTGCACGCTTTTATTTTTGTAGACATGATTAATCCATCCATCCATCCATTATCTATAGCGCTTTATCCGTCTGGGTCGCGGGGAAGCTGGAGCCAATCCCAGCATC
>JAQQZU010023814.1:0-13572 GCA_030068025.1 Parauchenoglanis punctatus | reverse complement strand
TTTGTTATTGACCAAATACTTATTTTCCACCATAATTTGCAAATAAATTCTTTAAAAATCAGACAATGTGATTTTCTAGATTATTTTTTTTCATTTTGTCTCTCAGTTGAGGCATACCCTTGATGAAAATTACAGGCCTCTCTCATCTTTTTAAGTTGGAGAACTTGCACATTTGGTGGCTGACTAAATATTTTTTTGCCCCACTGTAAAAGTGCAGTAATTAATAGCGAATTATATGATTTGAAGCTGATCAATGAAGGCTGACATTAGTTAATTTTATTATGCATGAATGGAATATTTCTTATGCATAAATGGACTATATATATTGTGTCATTTGTGGCTATGTTGTCCCGCTCTTCTGCATGGACAAGTGCTCCTCCCTGTCCGGAATCCACGGCGATGACGTTGCCTGGGAACGCCAGCATACCCGGAGAGATGTCAGACCGACAGGGGCAGGGCGGCCAAACCCGGCACGTCTAGAGAGAGATGATTATTCTCTCTCCAGCCTGAGGCGATGGGCTTTTAAAAGGAAGTGTCAACACACGAGGGTGAGTGCGTGCTATTTCGAATCATAACCCTGACTGTTTTTTGTTCTCTGGTTTTCTGCTCACATATTCTCCTTGACTCGCCCACGGAAATACACAAGCACCACGCTAATTCCCCGTGTGTTCACCGTCTTCCTGTTCTGCGATGAAGGGATTTCCCCCTGCACAGAGCACCGGACTCACGCACGAGAGTTTGTTTTCTTTTCTCACCAGTTTTTCTACCGTTTGAACTGTTGTTATGTGCACTAAATAAAACATGGACTGTTTTGGTTTGGCACCCCACTTCCTTTCTCCAGTGTGATCATTTTTCTGTGTTGGCTTGGATTACTCGCACGCAACAGTGGTGGAGCATGCGGGCAGGAGACGAGCCTCCCGTGCCGACAACTATTCACGTCGCAACTATTCAGGTGCGGCATCTCCTTGAGTCTAGCTTGGAGAAGGGCCACGGAATCAGGAATTGTTGCAAGGGTTCCAAGTGATGGCTAATGAGATAGCCACGCTGCAGGCACTCCCCGGAGCTACCATTGCTCTCCCTGCTCCTGGCCAGGATGCACTCTGTCATCTCACAAAAATGATGCGGGACGATGACGTGGAGGCATACCTGGAAATCTTCAAGAGGACAACCCCGAACGAGGGATGGCCCCATGCTGAGTGGCTGCATCTTCTCACCCCACTCCTCATGGGTGAAGCCCAATGTGCATACCATGTGCTGACAGAAGAAGAAGCCGTGAAATACACTTTTCTAGACTGAAATCTTAGCATGCTGTGGGCTCTCCGTGAGTCGAACTGCCGTAGCCTTTCACCCCTGGACGTATCACGGTGACAGGGAGCCCCGCGCCCAGATAGATAAACTGTAATGGACAACGCAGCATTGGCTCCAACCAGAAGCGCTAATGCCAGAGCAGATCATCCAGCGGGTGGCCACTGACCGGTTCCTACAGGGCCTCACTGGAGAGGAGTAATGAGCCGTCGGCAAGATCCACCCTAACTCCACACACGAGCTAGGTGGTAGAAACTGCCCTATCCATGCTGGAGATGGGACGCACCCATCCTCAAGCACCACCCATGGAAGTTCTGGTGCCTCCTTCTCCTTGATCCTACAGGTCCTCACCTCAACTGCCAACACCCTCGTCAACCAGCAAGCAACCTGATGCCTCCATGCCGATGGAGCCAAAGGGAGCGGTGAGATGCCGACCCCGGCATACCTGCACTGTACACCAGGACCCAGTGCCCACCACACCATCCACGTCCATCTGCGTGGAGGGATGCCCCGTGACAGCTCTGCTGGACACTAGCATGCAGAATCACCCTAGTGCGGCCTTCAGCGCTGCTGCCCCCCCACCCCGGCCCCATGGACAGGTTCTGGTAACTTGCATACACGGGGATGTGCATAAGGTGCCGGCCGTGGAGGTTCGCCTAAGGCATTGGAGAGGTGAATGGCCTGTCACCCCATTTGCGCACCTGTTTGGGGTGGTGGCCCTGGGGACTCCTGGATATTGCCAGGGTGGTGTAGGAGGCACAGCCGTCCCCCTACCGTTCCCTGATTGAATACATTGAGCAGATGCAAGAGAAAATCCGAAATGTCTGGCCCATTGTCAGGGATAACATGGCAACAGACCAGAGGGAGAAGCAGCATGTGTACAACAGAGGGGGTATGACTGTGCGAATTCCAGGCTGGTGACCAAGTGCTGCTCCTCGTCCCAGACACCGCGTGCAAATTCTTGGCACACTGGCAGGGCTCCTACACCATTGTGGAGCAAGTGGGCCCAGTTAATTACTGCCTGCAACAGCCAGGTAAGCACACCGAAACATAAACATACGACATTAATTTGCTGAAGTGTTGGTGGGGCCAGATAGCTGTTGTGTAGTCCAGTATGTTTTGTGTTTCAGGTACCCAGGAGATGGTTGCAAAGGAATCTGACCTCACAGCCCGGGCGGACCAATGTCATCCAACATATAATCCATACGCCACCTGGAGCAGCATCAGGCAGCGACCCTACTGCATGTCAGAGGCCTGACACCAAGCTATTGTGCGCAAAGTTCAGCAAATGCTGCAAAATGGCATAATCAAGGAGTCGACCAGCTCCTGGTCCAGCCCCATTGTCGTGGTGCCCAAGCCCGATGGGAGCCTCCGGATATGTAACGACTTCAACAGACTCAACGAGGTCTCCAAGTTCGACGGCTACCCCATGCCGCAAGTGGAGGAGTTGGTGGAGCGATTGGGGAGATCTCGCTTCATCTCCACCCTTGACCTGACAAAAGGATACTGCTAAGTTCCACTCTCTCCCACCTTCAGATCAAAAACCACCTTCAGCACTGCCAGTGGCCACTGGCAGTACCGGGTTCTCCCCTTCGGGCTGCACAGAGCTCTGGCCACATTCCAGATGCTAATGGATGCAGTACTATGACCCCACTGGAGCTTCGCCTCAGCCTACCTGAATGATGTCGTTATCCACTCGTCTACTTGGGAAGACCACCTGTTTCATTGTCGCCGGGTCATCGAAGAGCTGCGGCGGGCTAGGCTCATGGCGAACACAAAGAAGTGCCATCTGGGGCTGACAGTAGTGTACTACCTGGGGTACAGCATTGGCCGGAGCCTACTGAAGCCACATGAAAAGAAGGTGGAGGATGTTCAGAACTACCCAAGGCCCCAGACCAAGAAACAGGTATATGCCTTCTTGGGGCTGGCGGGACATTACCGACGCTTTGTGCCTGACTTCGTCTCTTGAGCTTACCCCCTTTCAGATCTCACCAGGAAAGGAGAACCAGAGGCGCCCTGGTTGATGTCAGTCTCAGAGAAGGCCTTCCAAGATCCCAAGACTGGCCTGACCAGCTCCCCTCTGCTGAAGAACCCTGACTTCAACCATCCTTTCCTAGTGCAGACAGATGCCTCCGAGACAGGTCTTGGGGTTGTCCTAGCTCAAGAGATTGACGGTGATGAGCATCCGATCCTCTACATGAGCCAGAAGCTGAACCCCGCCGAGCAGCTTTATGCAGCCATCGAAAGGGAAGCCCTCGCATTATATAATATATATATATAATGTGTGTGGCAGCATGGTGTTGTGGTGTGTAGCACTGTTGCCTCACAGCAAAAAGGTCCTGGGTTCGATACCCGGATCACCCAGGGTGCCTTCTGTGTGGAGTTTGAATGTTCTCCCCGTGCATGTGTGGGATTCCTCCGGGTGCTCCGGTTTCCTCCCACAGTCCAAAGACATGCAGATTAGGTTAACTGGCTACTCTAAATTGCCCATAGGTGTGAATGCAACATGTGTGTGGCTGTTTGTCTATGTTGGCCCTGTGGTGGACTGGTGACCTGCCCAAGGTGTACCCCGCCTCTCACCCGAAAAGTCTGCTGGTCCGCCCATGATGGATGGATAAAATGTGTGTGGGGGAATGTGAGAACTATGGATTACCAGAAGACCAACCATTTTTTCTAACTAATAAACAACTCTTGGCTAAGTGCTCTACCATCAATAGAAGGAAGTTGGAAAATTACAACCCCAAATGGGGAATGTGACGGAAATGATGAGTACACTACATGAAAGTCCGCCACCAGTCATGACTGAAGCATCCTCTAAGCTGAAGATGAGGACTGAGGGCTACGGGTATGACTCCCTCGGCTACCTGCCAAAACTCCTTTGGAGGAGATGCTTGTAGAAGTTAACAGTGTGCTGATCAATATATCCCACAACACCATCACTGAAACCAATAAGCTCATACATGCTACTGCCACTGTGATGCTGGAGATGCTCTGTTACAAAATTAAAACCAAGTATGTAGAGTGCCCACCATGGAGAAGGTTGGAAGCCAAGATCAGGGAAGCATCAGCTGGCTCACAGAAGTGCAGAAAGGAGTCATGAGAGACAGGTCTTGGGTCATGAAGAAGTACAACAAGATGTCCGAAAGTGTAGCTCTGGAGACTACCAAACAACAACTCACAGCTCTGGCCACAAGACTGAAGAGATAGATCAGGGAAGCAGCAGCCAAAAGAATAAATTGCCTGTTCTGCAAAGAACTATCTAGGGTATATTCACAGCTGCAAGGGAACAACAGCTGAAGAAGATGTTCAAAGCTAAGAAAGGAATTGGAACCAACAGCAGTAGGTCAAAGCACCAGCTACTGGTTGATAGAGCAGTCACCCAAGACTCTAAGACCAGGCAGATCAACCTGAGCACAGCCTGGATTGACTACAAGAAGGTCTATGATTTGATGCCCCACATGTGGACACTGGAATGCTTGGCACTATACAAGGCTAACAAGGCACTGATAAGCTTCATCAAGAACTTGATGCAGCTGTGGAAGACAACACTGAAGCCAATTCCAAGGTCATCGCAAAAGTCACCATAAAGTGCAGTATATACAAAGGTGATGCACTTTCCCCACTGCTGTTCTGCATAGGCCTGAACCCCCTCAGTCACATAACAAAGAGTGGATATGGATACATGTGCAGAAGTGGAGTAATCATCAGCCACCTTTTGTACATGGATGACATCAAGCTCTGTGCCAAGAGCGAGCAAGACATTGACTCACTGAGCCACCTCACCAGAATCTACAGCGAGGACTTCAGGATGTTATTTGGACTGGATAAATACAGAGACATGGTGGCCAACAGAGGAAAGATGATCAGGACTGAGGGAGTAGTCCAGAGGGCAAAATAGCAGATATACATGACATTTACAATTACCTTGGTATTCTACAGGCCAATGGGAATCAGAATGTGGTTACAAGGAGATAAGACACAGCCAAATATCTCCAGAGGGTCAGACATGTTCTCAGAAGCCAGCTAAATGGTAGGAATAAGATCCAAACCATTAACATGTACACCTTACCAACTATTAGATACCCAGCTGAAAATGTGAACTGGCCAGAGCAGGAAATAGATGCCACTGGTGTCAACACATGGAAACTCTTCATGATGCATGGAGGGTTCCATCTTAAGTCCAGCTCCCTGAGACTCTATGAATGGACAGAAGAGTGTTGAGGATTAGTGAGTGTCAGAGTCACTATCTAGAATGAAACAAGGAACATCTGTGAATACATCAAGAAGATGGACCCGCAGGACAAACTGATGAGAGAGTGTCTCAGGCAGCAGAAGAGAGAAGATGACAAAGAGGATGAGAAATTATCATGGAAGACCAAGCCCCTCAATGGAAGGTGCCACTGTCAGATAGAGGAAGTGGCTGACATCAGGAAATCCTACCAGTGGCTACAAAAAGCAGGCCTGAAGGACCACACAGAGGCTCTGATCATGGCAGCACAAGAATAGACCCTAAGCACCAGATCTGTAGAGGCAGGGGTAGATCTGTAGAGGCTGTCTACCACAATGAAGATGCAAAGATGCTCCTGAGACTGTCCAGCACATAGTAGATGGGTGCAAGATACAAGCTGGGACAGCATGTACTGAAAGACATAACCAAGTGGCAGGGATTGTGTGCACAAAACGCCTGCACCACGTATGGGCTAGAAGTTCTCAAATCCCAAGGGAGACTCCACCGAGTCAAGTGGTTGAGAACAGAGCTAAGATCCTATGGGACTTCAAGTTCCAGACAGATAAACAACTGCTGGCCAACCAACCAGGCATAGTGATGGCTGAAAAGGAGCAGAAAAAAGCAGTAGTGATAGATGTGGCAATCCCAACTGACAGTAACATCAGGAAGAAGGAGAAGACTGAGAAGTACCAAGGCCTGAAGGAACAAGATGTGGAAGGTGAAGTCTAAAGTGGTTCCAGTGGTAATAACAGCATTAGGGGCTGTGACTCCCAGACTTGGAGAGTGGCTCCAACAGATTCCAGGCACAACAACTGAGGTCTCTGTATGGAAAAGTGCATTTCTAGGAACAGCTAAGATATTGCGCAGGACCCTCAAACTCCCAAGCCTCTGGTAGAAGACCTGAGGTTGAGGAAGACATACACACACCACCCCCAGCATACCAATATCAATATAAGATTAATGCTCCTTAACAACTTTTCATCTTCACCAGACACTTTTGGTAGCCATCAACAAACTTCTGTAAGAATTCTGGTTGAACATTTGACCACTTTTTTGACAGAAAAAAGAGGTTTGGCAAAGTGGCTACACCTCCCAATAACTTGTACTTACATACAATTGTTTGAATTAATAATCTTGGAATCTGCGGTTGTTTATAAATGGCTATAAGAGACATTTCTCAATTGTGTAAATCTATAATACTCGAAGCGCTTCATTGAGCTCATTGGACTTTTCCATTGTGCTGTTGTGGTCAATCCAATGAGTGTTGTCAAACAAACCCTTTTTATGTTGTAAGAGAAGGTCCCAGCTGTAGTCGTTCATGATCACTAACAAGAAGTTAAGGGGCCTTGGCAAGCTAAAAGACATTTTGGAACAATCAGCACCACTGAATTAATAATCTAAGTGGGTGTATGCATATTTTTGACCCTGTATGTATAAATTTGACCCTGTGTTGATTTCTGAAATCCCAAAAATAAATTAAAACTAGCCAACCAAATTCTGTTTTTTTTTTTCCTATTAAAGATGTTACAAGAGGATACAAGCATCCTGCCACAGAGTGTATGTAAACTTCTAACCTTAACTGTAAATGAAAGAATGTAAGAAACATATATACAATATTGTTGATGCCACCATTTCTATCAAAAACATTCAGAAAATTTATTGTGAAGTACTAACAAGAATAAATAATTAACTTTTATTCATATACAGTTCTTATTCACATATTTGCTCTTAAACATTTCAAACATTTTATTAAAGGAACACAAATTGTGTGGAAATATTGTCCCAGATATTTTATTAAAACAATATTTAAGAAATATAAACTTAAAATATATATATTTTTTCTCACTTGCTCATGACCAAGACTTATTATTCAGTGTTCAAGAAATGCATCTCCAGGATGTGTTCCCTTGTTACCTTGACAACTCAGCTAGCAGAGCATTTGAGCATGGTTGCTGCGGAAACACCTGGACAGATTCCTGCCTGCCTTGTCCACCAATATACTGCACTTTTGTGCTACTCTGTGCCACCTGCATTTATAGCTCTAAGCTGATTTTTTAAATAACAAGAAAATCTGCTACATTGCCAGCACAGAGGGATTAAATTATGATTATAATTATAATAATAATAATAATAATAATTATTATTATTATTATTATTATTATTATTATTATTGCAACAGAGAATCTTAATGTTTACAAGGGAAATCAATGCATTATCCTATGTGTTCGGAATACATTGGACCGGTATTATTCTTGTACTTTTTTATTTATGCTACTATGCTTCCATAATGAGTCCTGGTGACTAATTTTCATTATGAAACATGGCATGAGGTTGAATAGAAAATGTGAAGATTATAGGAGGCTAATTATTCTGACATTTGTCCTTGAAAGTCAGGAGTAGATCAAAGAGTAGTCTCCCTCTCTCTCTCTCTCTCTCACTCTCTCTCTCTCTGTGTGTGTGTGTGTGTGTGTGTGTGTGTGTGTGTGTGTGTGTGCATGCATGAGTGAGTGCATCTATGTGATGAATATGTGTATATCTAGCATTCATATAGATGAATTTGAATACATTACCTGGCCACTTTTACAACAAAAATATGGACTAGTTAATCTAAACTAGTTTGTCTTGCAGTTCTGAAAAATAATGACAATAACTAAACATGAGCAGTAATCCTGCTTAATAGAAAGAAACATGGTAAATTTGTTAATTATCATGTTAAATGTGATGAGTTAATAAGTGCTGGGTAAATACAGATGTCACTTATCTTGCATCATTAAGAAATTTTAATAAATTACACAATGTCCCATATCTGGTGCATTCTTGAAAAAAGCAGTAGTGTCAGAACATAAATGCCTGCCTTTTCTGTTAAGAAGGCTTAGGTAAAATTAAGTTTCTGTTATATGTGTGTCCTGGCATTCTAGCATGTTAACTGGAAAACTTGTTGCCTTAATTGCTTGCCTGACTGACAGTGACTCTTTAGAGAGGTGACTCTGCTGCTCTTTTCATGGCTAGCAGGCACAGGCACACACTTGCAAGCACATACCTCGATCTCAGAGCATGGACAAGAATAGATTATGAATGCCAAGCAATTACCATCAGTGAATTACACTCTGGGACAGACCATGCCATGCCCTGTGCCTGCCTACGCCTAATCACTCACATTTTCCATTTCTCACCCACCTCCACCATGGATTCTCACTCCCCACCTCTTTTGAAGTATGCTATTTCATCTTTTTTCTTTAGACAAAATGTGTATGATTTACAGCAATTTGGGTGTATAAAATTCATTCAGAGCCCTAAAAAAATCATTATGAAAACAGTAGGGCCTTGCACTTTCAGTGTTCAGGCCCTAACTAGGGGTTTATCTGACACAGGGGGACCAAGGGGATTTCTGGTTTTCTTTCATATGTATCTGGGACAGAAATGACAAAAAATGCACAAGTAAGACAAGGGTTTATAATCACTATTTATTGTAATTACAATTTAAGACTGGTTCCCAAACATTTTCTGTGTCAAAATGGTACACAAATTTAAAAGGTATCTAAAATATACCTAAATTCTTAAAACTAGTAGTTAAACCCCTAATTAAAAATTAAGCCTCAACCCCTGTCATTTGTCCATCTATGGGTCAATATCAAACTTCCCATTTATCCCCATGATACTAAAAAATGTTGTGCATGCAGTTCTTTTCATACTTGTAAAGGAATAACATTGATGACATCTATCAGTCAGGATTTAGACCTTAACACAGCATTGAGACAGCTCTGGTTAACGTAGCAAAAGTGAACATACTATTGGCCTCCGATTAGGGTTGTCTCCTTACTTGTTTTACTTGACCTTAGTGCAGATTTTGACACCACAGATCATAACTCTAACAACATTTTGTAATCTATCTTGAAGAATGTTAAGAGGATGGCCTATCCTGGTTTGGTGTAAATGGTAAGATCTCTATGCATACTAAGCCTCTGTTCTAGACCGACTGCTCTTTTCTTTATATGTATATGCTACCTCTGAGTGCAATTATTCATATTAATTGTTTTAGCTTCCCTGAAAATAAAGGAAATAGTGGTCTGTTGAATGTATAGGTATGAAGTTAAATGTTAATGCTTATCCTTTAAACATGTTTAAATGTACTGGGATTATTACAATCTCAGGAGATTAAGTAAATTTTAAGAGTACAGTATTAAGAGTACTCTAACTCGATCGTGTTGAGAGAAATGAATCTAGTTAGGTTTGGGTAGTCTGTCTCCCTCCCCCCACCAGTGTCATATAATGTCTGTGAACACTGTGCATGCCAAGGCCGTAGCTATGGAGTCAACAATGGGAGGGACCAAATCTGCCTTTGGGGGATCCTCAGCACTGCCACCCGCCACGGAAAAATGTAAACATTTTTAAACTCATTTTCTGCCATTCAAAAATATTTTAAGTATCACTAAAACATGGGATTAACATTTTATTTTAGATTTTTTTGGCAATAATGTCTAATAGTGTATTGTATTTCATTGCTCTATTTTTCTTGTTCATTGTATTTAATAGCTGAGATTAGAGATTAATAAAGTATAACCACAATCATAATAATATAAACAGAAATCTATGCACTATTATCAACAAGAGTCCAGATACTATGACCATGGCTTAAATTGTTTTTATTTACATATTTTATTTACATACATAAGTAAACTTGAGTGGGCAGTAGGGGAGTTTGCTCTGCTCCCCTCTCCTCTCAATGATTGAACATTAATTGTTAACTGGAAATTTGTTGCAGTATCACTTTAACCATCAATATTTGCTCCTTTACTCACTTATATCTATGTCACCAGCTTTCTCTGCCCTGTCAGCATCCTAATGCTCTCTCTCTCTCTCTCTTTATTCTGAAAGCACCAGGGTGAAATAATATCAGTGAATATATTATATGAAATAATATCCATGAAAATAATATCAGTAAACAAGTGGTGTTTATTACCAAGATGTTCAGGAATAGATTACTTACCATTTCTGATCTCAATGGCAATGATTATTATATCTAGAAACACTGACTCATCTCTTTAAACATCTCTTGATCCACTGTATACTTCTATCATCTAACTGGTACTCTTACTCTTCTTCTTTTCTGAGCCAGGATGCACCTGAGCTCAATTTTGCGCTTCACGTCAAAGGCTGTGAATACTTATGTACATGTGCTTTCTCAGTTTTTTTATTTTTAATAGATTTGCAAAAACCTCAAGTAAACTTTTTTCATGTTGTCATTATGGAGTGTCGTGTGTAGAATTCTGAGGAAAAAAATGAATTTAATCCACTTTGGAATAAGGCTGTAACATAACAAAATGTGGAAAAAGTGATGCGCTGTGAATACTTTCCGGATTCACTGTATGTACCTGGATAAACTGAAGTGTTATTATTGGTACTGTGTTACAATAATAAATGTCCCATCAACGACTGATGGGAACATTAATGAATCGTATCTTTTCACAAAACTTTACACATTATTGCAAATCTTTTAAATTTAACTATGGTTCTGATTATATTTGCTAATGGTTATAAGGACCACAGTGCGTGGTTGCCTTTTGTAACTTAGCAATTTTTTTATTTATGTTTTCCATATCAATATATTGGGGGAGACATTTCACTGTCAACCTTAAACACAGTAAGTGATATTTGTTTTAATGTGAAAACATCTTCAGTCACCTTGGTTAAAAGCATGTATAGATAGCTACTATTTTCCTGCTTTGTATTTTCAAATTGGTAAAACTATATGAATGGTGACATTATAGGGGCTTTAAAGGGGTTTATGATCTTCCTATGTCCTGGAGAGTATAATTGAAGTAACCATTAAACAGAACTGTGCTGTTTTAATGCTCAGTATGTTTGTCTTTGTCTTTATCTGTTGTTGGCATTAATGCAGGCCCACTTGCAGTGGCTGCCATGACTAATGGTCATCAAATGAGTCCAGATGCGATAGACTTCTCTTTGAAGTCACTTGGTTTGATTGACAGAGCTATTGACTGACTAAGATTAATTTGTCCCACTCCAGAACAAAGCACGTTGTTAGCAATCCTAGTGGGTGCCATTCACTCTGAAATTGCTAACCAGTATACAGCTCTCCCCTATCACACGACAGCTATCAAGGGAGGTTCCTCATGCCTCCTCCAAGGTATGTGACATCAGCTGTCTGCATCTTTTAAAACTGCTGCTGATGCAATGTCAGGGGCGGCATAATCCACTAGAAGGAAAGTGCTATTCTCCCACCTCCACACACATAAGCTCATTGACACCCATAATTGCTGTATTGACAGGAGAGAGAGATTATGCCACCCTCCCTGAAAGCACAGGCCAACTTTGCTCTCTTCAGTCATGGATGGCTGTGGCATCATCAGGATTCAAGCTTGTGGACGCTGCTATGTCGTGCTACTCGGGAACATAATTACCATACATCTTAAGAGGAATGACAATGTTTCCCACATGTTTTTTGGTTGCAAGTATAAAAGTAATATTTACAGCTCATTTGAATGTCATAAAAAGCATAAACATAAACCACATTCCCTAACTGACTTCAAACCTGGTATAGTGAGAACCTTCAATAGATATAGAGAGTAGCACCTTCAATAGATGTATCATTTACTGAAAGAGAGGAAGATGATAGTGAAGAGATTTACGGCATATGCTTAGATATAGATGCACATGCAAGGGAACTCACTAGTTTAATTGTGAAACAACTTGCAGCTGTTTTATTAATATTGGAATATTTGGTCCATGTGCCAGGAACAACATTGATGAGTTTTTACAAGAGCTTCACCACTTGATTAGCTCTCAAACTATCCCTGTATCTAAAAGTATTGTTAGTGACATATTAAAGAGAAACAACATCCAAGTGTACAAATCACTTATAGGAGAAATTGCAATTTGCTTAGCTAAACTTATGCATAAAGATATAGAAAAGGGTGGCTACATGAGCATTTCATTTCAGTGCAAACATTATTATAATAAATTAATAAAATATTTGAGTTTTGTTGTTGTGGAACCAGCTGTGAACCAGTTGTGGAACCAGCTATATGTCTTGATGCAAAAGAGAATAACATGTTTCAGTATATATCGATATAGCAAATTTTAATTAGGGAATATACACTTGACAAAGTCTTATAAAATCATAAGGGAAAGCAACATATTCAACATGATAAATTTTATGAATAAAAAACTACTCAAGATGGTTTCCATTTTCAAGAGAACAGCTTCTTTAATAATGAGTTTTAAATATTCTTTAAAAAATTAAAAATAAAAAAGTTAAAAATATCACTAGGACTATATGTGGATGATTTTGTGATGTGTAACCCTCTAGGCACCTCTAGAAAGAAACATAAGCTTTGTCAAGTTTGTTGTATACTTGGTAACCTGCCATCTGGTTCCCACTTATCTTTGTCTTCCATATACCTGGCACTGCTAGTAAAAAGTGGTGATGTAAAAATTTGTGACATAAAAAGTTATGGTTATGAAAAATTATTAAAGCCTCTCTTACAACACATTAAAATTCTAGAGGACTATGGTGAATACATCCCACTAATTTATTTTATGACTTTATGAATGTCAAGTAAAGTCATCACAGAAGTCTAACAAACGTTGCTTTGGGGTTAAACAAGAGTGTGTTTTATGTGAGTATATGAATTTTATCTGGCTATCCCCCAGATCTTGCTTGTGACCTTCTTGAAGAAATAATGCCAGTAGAGCATTGTTATTGCCTTGCGTTATTAATATAAAAGGGTTTCTTCACATTAGATGACCTTAACAAAGCTAGGTGGCATGGTAGTGTAGTGGTTAGCACTGTTGCCTCATACCAAGAAGGGTCAACCAGGGCACCTTTCTATGTGGAACTTGCATGTTCTCCCTGTGCCATAGTGGGTTTCCAACAGCGTTTGGGGCTGTTGGCGTACATGTGTATATGAGCTTGTGTATGTAATGCTGTAGCTGTGATGCTCATTTACAGTCTTGGGCTGTGTGTAGTTTGTAACCTTTGTTTTGCTAGTGAGTGATTTAGCTGGTGTGTTGGCTAA
>JAQQZU010023813.1:0-13573 GCA_030068025.1 Parauchenoglanis punctatus | reverse complement strand
AAAATTCAACAAACCCCAAAATTCATGACCTAAAAGTTTTTTCTTAATACTCCCTAAGCAATATGTCTTACTGTTTTTGCTAAGCAAAATTTAATCTTTTTTGTCATTTTATTTTACAGATTCAAATAACATCATGAATTTGGTAACAGATGCAAGTTCTACCGAATATAAAACTACAAGACACAGTGACTACTACGCTCCTGACTCTCCAATGCCCCCGCCACAGGGTCCAGGATGTTGTACTGATATGGCATGTGTTTCACTGGCAACAGCCAATGTGATTATTATGGTTCTTGGTATCGCTGGAAATGGTTTGGTGATCTGGATTGCAGGGTTTAAGATTAAGAAAACAGTCAATACTGTCTGGTACCTCAGCCTTGCTGTGTCTGACTTTCTCTTCTGTGCCTTCCTGCCCTTATCCATTGTCTATGTTGTTAAAGGAGATTGGGTTTTTGGGAGCTTCATGTGCAAGTTTTTGCCCTTCTTCTTGTTCCTTAACTGGTTCAGTAGCATCTTTCTCCTACTAATCATTAGCGTGGATCGCTGTATTGTGGTGATGTTTCCTGTATGGGCACTAAACAAGCGCACCATACGCAGGGCCTTGGTGATGGTTTTTCTGGCCTGGATCATCTCACCATTGCTTAGCTTGCCACTGGCCATTTTCTATGATATTAAAAAGAATAACTCCAATAAAGACTGTATCTCCATGGTCACACATGAAAAACGTACTGTTGTTCAGACATGCCTATTCATTTTTGGATTTGTGATCCCCTTTCTGATCATCATCATCTGTTATGTCCTCATCATTCGAAAGCTGAAAAAAGACCAGATTGCAAAGTCCAATAAGTCATTTAAGATCATGACAGCACTGATAGCTGCTTTCTTTGTTTGCTGGATGCCTTATCATTTTTTTAACTTATTGGCACTAAATCCAAAATATGCTAGTGTCTCCCATACCGGACGAAAAATTGGAATCACTCTTGCAGGTGCCAACAGCTTTATCAACCCAATGCTTTATGCTTTCATGGGAAAGGACTTTAAAAGGAAAATGTCATGCATTTCAGAAAAAAGATTCAGAGAACAATCAAGGGGAAAGGCCTCAGAGGAATGTACTACTAATTAAGGAGAGAGCAAATTTTTTAATTATTTCTCAAAGTTATCAGGCCTTTTAAGACTTAAAGAATATATCCTGGGTTTGACTGAATGGTTTAATAATAAAATGGGCTTAGTGTTGTCAGTATATATATATAGTACCCTGTTCTCATATATATATATATATATATAACTTGCTCTTTAAGGCCAACTCTTGTTTTGAGTTCACAAAAGTTCACCTTACAGTATTGTAAAGTACTTCTATAAATATACAATATTTTAACAATTAAAGCCTTTAACAGACTAGTTATTTTTTTCCTTAATACTGATCTGGTTTCATATGTAGAGCATGGTCAAGTACTGGGATATTAATCAATTTATTTCATTTTATAAGGTTGCCAGTAAAATTTCCTACATATTAGATAAAAATGTTTTATTATTCCTTCCATTGTTAACATTTAGATGTGCATTCACTTGTTTTTATTATTTACTTTTCTTAATTATATTTTGTTTATTGTAACACAGACACCATATACTATCTTTTAACTTGTGTATGTATAAGTACTATACTTTTAAATATATTTCAGCATATGATCATGCGGTAAGAATGGGATTGCATTCAGAGTTGTTTTATCATGGAGGACCTGTACAGTATAAGTTTCAATCAGGCAATTACAAAAATTGGTCATTGAGGTACATGTTTTTCCACTTTTTGAGGAAAGGAAAGGCAAGTCTGTCCAAGTTGACATAGTGTACAGCAAAAAGAACATCCTGAATCAACATCAAACAGTGTATAGTCATAATTAATAATTTGATACTAATACCTTATATTCATTCCTTTGAAAGTATGTTCAGGTTGACTGGGATTCTGAGGCTTTGCCAAAAAAACAAAAAAGAATAAACAAAAAACAAAACAAACACAAAAAAAACCAGAAGTGACATTGTGTTTCTTTTAGTCTCAGTCTGCAAATAGAGAATTAAAGCCCTACAAAAGCTTTACAACCAGGTCTGTGATTTTAAGCAGGGCTTGAATATAATATTTCATGTAGGTCATCTGACATTTTCACCTTTAAACAGGTGACTTAAATTTCTCTTTAGTTACTTTTGCATTATTTCAACAAAAAAGTGGCTAGAAAATTCCTGAAAAAACTGATATTACATCATTTGCAACAAACTAGCATGTACATGCACATACACAGTATCTTGCACCATTTATTTTTTGGATTTTTGGATTTACATTTCCACAGTTAATACAATTATACAGAAAAAGAGCTCACAAGCTGATTTAGTTGCAACAATCTCTTCTTTCCAGACGAAAAACTCACACAGTGTCTTGCCCAAGACTGTTCAACCTGCACCTGCCATAAACTGAGACTATGATTCCCAGGATCACCACACCCAAAGACTCAAACATATATTTTTTACACATTCAGAGTTTTGTACTTTTGCTTGCTGTTTCTATTAAAACTACACTGAACTGCACCTGTGTCTCCTGAACCAGTCTGTTCCTGACATCCAGAGAGAGAGAGAGAGAGAGAGAGAGAGAGAGAGAGAGAGAAAGGGAGGAGGGGGGGGCAGTCTAAAAATGAATGTGGGAAGGAAGTTAAGTTCTTAGGAACTCAGCATTTGTTTCAAAGCTTCTAGCATGTTTATTTATATGATTCTTGTAAGGTCAATCTTGTTCCTGAACTTCATTTTCTACCACTATCATTTAGAATGTTTAATTTTGTTCCCTCCAATATTTATTTCTAGTTTTCTCTCCTGTTAGAGGCTGCTCTGTTGTTATCTCTCTGCTGTTTTTCTCTGTGTGTCCTTTGTTAGTTTTCTGGGATAAGCTATCGTGAAGAACACACTTCACTTGTTCTTGTTTATCTTGTGTTTTCACACTAGTTATTGCACTCTGGAAGCACACAAGTTGTTATAACACTAAACTCCTGTTTACGAGTTTGAAGTAGCCTGATCTCTCTCTCTCTCTCTCTCTCTCTCTCTCTCTCTCTCTCTCTCTCTCTCTCTCTCTCTCTCTCTCTTTCTGAAGTGTGAAACCATAGCTTGTATGTACAGCCATGGATGGAGCAGGGTCATCTTTCCCTAAGCCAAATGTAGGAGAAAATATGAAGAATTGGTCATATCGCCGATGCTATGGTGTCAGTTGTGATCCCTTTCTTGACAATTTACGTGCTTGATCAAAAAATTGGAAGTAATCCTTTTCCTGCATGTGGTAGTTTTGCACTACCAGTAGTTTTGCAAAAACATCGTTTAGATCTGCAGCTGTAATGATTTATGATGGTTATGGGGATCCTGATTGGAATTATACATACATGAAAGAGTCTTTTGAGGTTTGGAAAAAGATAATACATGTATGGGATAAACTCCAACAGGGCTCTAAACAGTAAACAATAGTGGTAGTCGATAAAAAGACTACAGAGCCTCCGCTGATAGTGCAAAACTGTGGAAACTGCGTTGCTTTATCCAAAACTACTAGACACTGAGAAATCAGCAGGAAACGAGGTAAACACTACTTTTCCTTTTGTAGCAATGAGCGGAAAGCTGGTTCAAGTACATCCACCTAACCTTTCTGATATAACCCAGATCTGTAATAATTTGCCAGATCTTAGAAATGCACATGAATTTGTGGATACTTTAGGATGACTCACTTGCTACGCACAATTAACTAGGCCTGACTTTAGGATGATTCTTTTAAAATGTCTTAAGAATCAGTTCTCTGAAGCAGAACTCATTGATGGTGTGGAATCCTTAAAAACAGATAATGACAAGTTGCCTTCAATGTAGCTGGACAGGATTTTTATTTTTGTACACAACCAGATTTTATAAACAACTGTGCACGTTTTTGCTAAAGTATAATGTAAGTCAATGTGACTCATCACATGCCACTAACAGTAAACTAGAATCTGGTGAATACTGTTCTAATGCTTTACTGCTGTGTGGACATGCTGGTTTAGGTGCAGAAGGTGATACTGGGGTTTTGTATGTTTCTACATGTTTATCTAACATGTGCACAGGCAGCTGAGTTGGTTGCTCACACACCCATGTACTCTTTTCACTGATCAAATTGTCACTTTTGTACACTGATTCTAGATATGCTTTTTGCGCACCACATGCTTTAGGAAAAAATTGGCATTCTCGGGGTTTCCGCTCTGCTGATGGTAAGCCAATTTCTAATTCTACATTGGAACCAAAATTTATTGCAAGCCTGTACTCTTCCTAAGCATTTGGCTATAGTCAAGGTTAAGGGTCATGACACTGGACATTCTGACCAGGTGAAAGGTAACTCATTGGCTGATGAAGTTGCTAAATATCCAGCTAGAAAGTCTAGGGGTTTACCTTGTCCATTTGCAACTAATTTACTGTTTCTAGTTGTTCTCTGATGTCTCTGTCCCTAAAGATATAGATGTGAAGTTTTTGCAGTCATAAGCGACAGATGCTGATCTCTCATTTTGGACAACACAGAACTGTTCTCCAGGTTCAGACAACCTCATTCATGATTCACATGGCCAGCTCTTCCTAAATCAGTTCTACCTTTCTTTGTGAGACATTTTCGTGGTATTTCTCATGTCTTACAATCAGGGGTAAGACGAAATATTGACAAGAATTTTTGTGTACCTGACGTACGCAAGACAGTAAAACTTTTGTTGGACTCATGCCTTGTACTAGGTCTACTTCCACAACACAGACAGCTAAACATGATGCATTGGTTCCTCCACAGTATCCTTTTCAGTACTTGCAAATCGACTTCACTCACTTGCTGGCAAAAGGGACGATAAAATACATGCTGATTATAGTGGACATGTTTTCTAAATGGGTGGAGGCTTTTCCATGTGCTAAGGAAAATGCAAAAACAGTAGTAAATATTTTGGCTAAAGAAATCATTCCTTGGTATAGAATTCCATCTGTCATTCATAGTGATCAAGGCACATCTTTTGTAGCAAAGGTAACACAATGACTCTAAGTATTTGAGTCATGATATTTCCATATTCCATACCACCCGCAGTCTTCCGGGTGGTTGAAAGGATGAACAGAAGGTTAAAAGAACATTTGACTGAAGCAATGATGGAAAGTGGTAAATCTTGGGTTGATCTATTATCACCACTGTGCTCTTTGTCGGAGTGTACATTCCCCCCAGTGCTAATACTAAAGAGCCTCTCGGTGAGTTGTACTGGACTATTAGTGAGTTACAGAATGCACACCCCGATGGACTGTTTATTGTCACCAGAGATTTCGGCCACGCAAATCTCAAGTTAGTGCTCCCGAAATTCCATGAACATGTGGACTTTGCAACAAGAGGGACAAACACGCTGGATCTTATTTGCACAAACATTCCCGGCATGTACAGAGCAGAGCCCCGCCCCCACCTCGGCTACTCAGACCACATCTCTGTTATGCTAATGCAAGCATACAGACCGCTCATCAGATGCACCAAACCGGTTTTGAAGCAGGTGAGAACCTGGCCAGCAGGAACCATCTCTGCTCTTCAGGATTGTTTTGAGCACACTGACTGGCATACTGTATGTTCAGGGAGGCTGCAACCAATGGCGACAACACCAACTTGGAGGAGTACACATCATCAGTGACCAGCTACATCAGCAAGTGTGTAGATGGCATCACTGCCTCCAAAGCCATCATTACATGCTCCAACTGCGCTGTGGGCTGCTAAGGACCTGTGAGACTGCCTTCATAGCAGGTGACAAGGCGGCCCTAAGAACAGCGAGGGCCAAGCTGTCTTGGGCCATCAGAGCAGCAAAGCGCGCACGCGGCCAGAGAATCCACAGCCACTTTCAAGACAGTGGCGACACGCGGCGCATGTGGCAGGGCATCCAGGCCATCATTGACTACAGGACAACTACACCTGCTTGTGACAGTGATGCCTGCCTACCAGATGTGCTTAACAACTTCTTTGCATGGTTTGACACACATTGATGTAACAGCGAGGAAGACCACCCCTTCTCACAGTGACCAGGTGCTGCATCTGACCACTGGAGATGTGAGGAAAACGATTCGCAGAGTTGACCCATTGAAGGCTGCTGGACAAGACAACATCCCTGGGAGAGTGCTCAGAGAATGTGCAGACCAACTGTCAAATGTTCTCACTGACATCTCCCTGATCACTGCTGTCATCCCGAAGTGCTTCAAAGCCAGCACCATCGTTACCGTGCCAAAGAAGTCTTCAGTGTCCTGCCTCGATGACTATCAACCTGTTGCTCTCACACCCATCACGATGAAGTTCTTCGAGAGGCTCGCCATGAGGCACATCAAGACCCTGCTGCCTCCCTCACTGGACCCCTTGCAGTTCGCCTACCACCCCAACCAGTCTACGGATGATGCCATTGCCACCACCCTACATCTGGCCCTCACACAACAAGGACACATATGTACGAATGCTGTTCATAGGCTTCAGTTCAGCATTCAACACAATTATTCCTCAGCACGTGATTGGGAAGCTGAGCCTGCTGGGCCTGAACACCTCTCTCTGCAACTGGACCCTGGACTTCCTGACTGAGAGACCTCAGTCTGTCCGGATTGGGAACAGTATCTCCAGCACCACTACACTGAGCACTGGGGCTACCAGGACTGTGTGCTCAGTCCACTACTGTTCACTCTGCTGACTCAGGACTGTGCAGCAATGCACAGCTCGAACCACATCATCAAATTTACTGATGACATGATCATGATGGGTCTCATCAACAAGAATGACGAGTCGGCATACAGAGAGGAGGAGCAGCAGCTAACGGACTGGTGCAAAGTCAACAACCTGTCTCTGAACATGGACAAAACCAAAGAGATGATTGTTGGCTTCAGACACCACAGACATCTCCCACCACCCATCCTCACCACCTTTGGACAATTGAGAGCATACTGAGCAGCTGTCTGTTATGGAAACTGAACCGTATCGGACTGCAAGACACTACAGCGGATAGTGAGAACAGCTAAGAAGATCATCTGAGTCTCTCTTTCCTCTATCACAGACACACATGCTGCATACGCAAAGCCACCAGCATTGTGGAAGATCCCACACACCTCTCACACAAACTTTTCACCCTCCTGCTATCTGGCAACCAAAGCATTGGGGCCCTCACTTCCAGACTGTGTAACAGTTTCTTCCCCCAAGCCATCAGACTCCTGAAAACTCAGGGACTGGACTGACACACACACACACACACACACACACACACACACACACACACACAAATGTATATTCATCTACCATTTTTGAACATTAGATTTGGATTAGCCCTGCACTGTCTTGTCTTGTGATGTCTGCACTGTTTGCATGTTTGCACTTTATGTTGTCTTATGTTGTCTTCTGTTGCACATGTGCACTTTTGTACTTCTGTGTTGTCTTAAATGTATCACCCTGGTCCTGGAGAAACATTCTCATTTCACTGTGTACTGTATAATCTGTATATGGTTGAAATGAAAATAAAGCCACTTGAACTTGAACTTGAACTTGATTACTAGCTGTGCTTTGTGAGATCAGAATGACACCTAGCACCACTACTAAATTGTCACCAATCCTGACAGCATGACCTTTCCTGACCCCACGGCAGAAGCATAACCCTGGTTTTTCTTTTACAGGAGATCTGGATGTTGCAGTTGTTGATTACTCCCAGGCCTTGATTGAAAAAATTTAATACTATGTATGGTTATGTGTCTTGTTCTTTGCCTATTCTCACAAAGAAGTCATCCTTTTGTTCCAGGTTACCAGATGCTGGTGAAATCTCTCAATCCAAAAAAGGAGGCCGAGGCTGCTAACAGCACACCAATGGAGGTTATTGCTGTGAAGAGGATGGCAGTGTTCACTAACCTTCAGCCTCAGTGGATTCATGTTAGTTGACTAAAGGAAGCTCCAACAACCACTGCAGAGATGACTCCTTTCAAGCTGGCCCAAGGGGCATCAACGCAGGAGATGGGGTCTCAACTGCTATCAAGCCAGTTCTGTTGGGATCCCAACATGGGAGAAAGATCTTTATCAATTAACAGCAGTCAAAAAAGGAGCCTGATGAAACACACGCCTGGCTATTCATGATTTCTTTTCAGTTGATTTATGTTCAGGTTGATTTTCTCCTTACAAGTCTATGATTGCTCCTGTCATTGTAATTGTAGTATTGATTACTTGTGCCCCTGTCTTCATTTTTTCCTACAGTCATTCATTGCTCAAAGGCTAAAGTCTATCATGAATCCTAGCTTTCCTTTTGTAACAATATCGAAAGAACAAGGTTTTATTTTTTAGTGTTTGTTCTTATAGAAGAAAAGGGGCATTGTAAGATCAAAATCTTGTTCCTGAACTTCATTTTCTACCATTATAATATAGAATGTTTAATTTTGTTCCCTCAAATTTTTATTTCTAGTTTTCTCTCCTGTTAGAAGCCTCTCTGTTGTTTTTTTCTCTCTGTGAAGAACAGATTTCACATATTCATGTTTATCTTGTGTTTTCTGCCAGCTGCTTAAGCTAAGTTGTTTTCTTGAGAATGTACTCTGACACACACACATCTCTATGTATAAATACATCTAGATTTTCTGTAGTAAAGTTAGACTTAGTTTAACATTACCCTGTGTCTGTTTGCTCATTCTCCAAGCACGTCATATGGCGGAAGAGAGCTTGATGACCAGAATCTTCTAGCTGGCCACATCGAAATTCCATTCAATGGCTGTCAGGTGGCAGGAGAATAATGTACAGGGTGTAATTTTTGGTCCGGTTCAGCTCAATTGGAAAGTACCACTCTGACTCCAGAATTGGAGGCACACATCACCACAAAAAACTTTTTGAAAGGATCTAGTTGCATCAGGATGTGAGAGGTGAAGAATCATATCTTTAACTAATTGAAGGCTGGTTCAGCTTAGGGGTTCAGTGGAATGGCAAGGCTGGAGAGGTAAACTGAGTTGGGGTAAGGTCACCCAACTGTAGTCCCAAAAGTTCGCGAATTTCAGAAACTGTTGCAGGCATTTATCAAAAGTAGGAGTGGGCCATTCAATGACAGCTTTGACTTTTTGAGCTTTGAGTTTTCACCTTACCTCCTTCAATGATGTAGCTAAGGAAAGTATGGAAGTGATGTGGAATTCATACTTCTTGCCTTGGACATAGAGTTTGTTCTCTAGTAACCGTTGTATGATCTGATGGCAGTGTTCCTGATGATTGTCAGAGAAAATCAGGATATTGTTCAGGTAGATCAAGGTATTTACAAGGTATTTGAAGTGCCCAAGAGGTATGTTAAATGTTGTCTTCCTTTGTCCCCCTTCTGAATCAAGGTCCTGACATATCCTTATGAAGGTCCAATTTCATGAAGATGGTCATCTAAAGGTGACCTTGAAAGGTGATACTCAGGAGAGGCAAGGTGTATTTGTTATTGATGGTAATGTTGTTGAGGCCATGGTAAGTAGTGCAAAGATGGAGCAAACCTTCTTTCTTGACCACAAAGAATAAACTGGCTCCTGCAGACAAGGAAGACAGACAGATGATACCAGGAGCCAGATACTCATTGATTTGCAGTGGATATTAAAAGTGTACACATCCCTGTAAAAATGCCATGTTTTTGTGATGTAAAAAAATGGGACCACAATAAATCATTTCAAAACTTTTCCCACCTTTTATGTGACCTATGATCTGTACAATTCAATTGAAAAACAAACAAATCAGTCAGGGGAAAATACAAAAAATAAAAAACATACAATAAGATGGTTGCATGAGTTTACACACCCTTAAACTAATACTTTGTTGAAGTACCTTTTGATTCAGTTACAGCATTCACTCTTCTTGAGTAGGAGTCTATCAGCATGGCACATCTTGACTTGGCAATACTTGCCCACTCTTCCTTGCAAAAGCCTTCCAAATATGTCAGATTGAGTCTCTTGTGCACAGTCCTCTTCAGGTCACCCCACAGATTTTCTATTGGATTTAGGTCTGGGCTCTGGCTGGGCCATTCCAAAGCTTTAATTTTCTTCTGGTGAAGCCATTTTTTTGTTGATTTGGATATACAGTTGGGGTCATTGCTGTGTTGAAAGGTGAAATTCCTCTTCATCTTCAGCTTTCCAGTAGATACCTGAAGATTTTGGGCCAAAAGTGACTGGTATTTGGAACTGTTCATAATTCCTTCCACCTTGACTAAAGACCCAGTTCCAGCTGAAGAAAAGCAACCCCAAAGCATGATACTGCCACCACCATGCTTCATCATGGCCGTGGTGTTCTTTTGGTAATGCTAAGTGTTGTTTTTGTGCCAAACCTACCTTTTGGAATTGTGGCCAAAAAGCTCAACCTTGGTCTCATCAGACCATAACACATTTTCCCACATGCTTTTGGGAGACTTGATGTATTTTTTTGCTAATTTTAGCCAGGCCTGGGTGTTTTTCTTTGTAAGAAAAGGCTTCCGTCTTGCAACCTTACCCCATAGTCCAGATATATGGAGAATACAGGAGATTGTCACATGTAGTACACAACCAGTACTTGCCAGAAATTCCTGCAGCTCCTGTCAGTCTCTTGGAAGCCTCCCTGACCAGTTTTTATCTTGTCTTTTCATTAATTTTAGAGGGACATCCAGTTCTTGGCAATGTCACTGTTGTCCCATATGTTCTTCACTTTTTAATGACTGTCTTCACTGTGTTCCATGGTATGGTATAGTAATGCTGTGGAAATTTTTTTGTACCCTTCTCTTCACTGGTACCTTTCAGCAATGAGATCCTTTTGATGCTGTGTAAGCTCCCTGCGAACCATGGTTTTTGCTCTAGCAGGCAACTGAATAAATGTCACGAAAATTCTACAAGGACAGCTGAACTTTATTTGGGGTTAATCAGAGTCTCTTTAATTAATGGCAGGTGTGAAATGTGAATGCTGGAATTGAATCAAAAGGTGTTCAAAAAAGTATTCATTTAAGGGAGTGCACAACTATGCAACCAGCTTATTGTACATTTTGTATTTTTTATATTTTTTTCCCTAACAGATTTGTTTGTTTTTCAATTGAATTGTACAGGTTATAGGTCACATTAAAAATGGGAAAAGTTTTGAAGTGACTTATTGTGGTCCCATTTTTTTTCATCACAAAAACCTGGCATTTTAACAGTGGGGTGTACACTATTTTAATATCCACTGTAGGTTTCCATGGCTTCAGTGTCAGATCAGGACAGGTTGAAGAGCTTAGCCCCTGCGAGGTCAATGGGACAGTCATAAGGGCAGTGTGACGGTAGTGAAAAAGCTTGGGCCTTCCCCAGTTCATGGTATTTGGTAGGAACAGAGGAGAGACTAAGGGTCTCTGTGGATGTGCATTGCATCTTCCTAGTTCCCTGCAGTCAGGAGCAGGCACCAGAGGCTCTCTGGCCTGGAACAGTGGGGTAGAGGGAGGTGATACTGGTTGGAAGGCCTGTGGTTGGTCAATGTTAACACTGCACAACAATGTTTTTTAAAAGTCTTGTTTCAGGAAAAATTTTTTGCTGATTGTGACAGGTACCTACTGGGTATGCACAAATATAGTTTTGGTTTTACTGCATCACATAGGAACTCTGAGACATAGACATTTATATGTTTACTGACAATAATGTATTTAGTCATGTTTATGTTTTGCATAAGCTATTAAATTCATCCATCCATCCATCATCTATACCGCTTTATCCATCAGGGTCGTGGGGGAAGCTGGAGCCAATCTCAGCAGGGTTCAGGCGAGAGGGTACGAGGGCGAGAGTACACCCTGGGCAGGTCGCCAGTCCACCAAAGGGCCAACACAAACAAACAGCCACACACACTCGCATTCACACCTATGGGCAATTTAGAGTAGCCAGTTGACCTAATCTGCATGTCTTTGGCCTGTGGGAGGAAACCGGAGCATCCAGAGAAAACCCATGCATGCACAGGGAGAACATGCAAACTCTGCACAGAAAGGCACCCTGGGTGACCCGGGGCTTGAACCCAGGACCTTCTTGCTGTGAGTCAACAGTGCTAACCACTGCACCACCGTGCCACCCCCTATATATTAAATTCAACAGATTTAAAAGTGTTTTGCTCCTGATTTTCTTTTGTATTCAATTTCTGGTGCATCACCTTGCAGTGTCCAACAACAGTCAGCAAGCATTGACAGATTCCAGTTGCCCTGGTATCGTTTCTCCATCGTAGCAATGTCTTGGTGAAACCTTTCACCGTGTTCGTCACTGACAGCACCGAGATTTGCAGAGAAGAAGTCCAGGTGTGAGTGGAGAAAATGAAACTTGAGTGACATGTTGCACTTCATTGTCTTGTATGCTTTGAGAAGTTTATCTACCAGCTGAATGTAGTTTGGGGCTCTGTAATTGCCCACAAAAAATTGTCAACAACGTCTTTGAAGGCTTTCAAAGCAATTTTTTCTGGCCCAACTAACAGATCTTCAAACCACTTGTCACTCGTAACATGTCTGATCTGGGGGCCAACAAAACTGCCCTCTTTGATCTTGGCATCAGTTATTCTTGGGAACATCTTCACCTTCGCCTTCCTTGTTCAGTGCTTTCACAAAATTCTTCATGAGTCCTAGCTTTATGTGAAGAGGATGCAAAAATATCTTTGCCTGGTCGACAAGTGATCCAAGTTTTACGGAGTGGCCAGTTCTGTCGAGAACAGTGTGACTTTTTGGCACGAGACATATCGCCCGACACCAAAACGTCTATAGCATCAAGCTTACTTACTGTTATTTTACTAAAGATACTATACATTACTATACTGACTGTTGTTGATAAGTCACTTACGGGAGCAAAAATGTTTGGATACAAATATAAGAAAAAATCATGACAAAACTAAAGATTTCTCTGAAACAGTATGTGATGGGTAAATTTTGATGTGATATTTGTGATCAGCACCCAAAAATCTATAAGAAACACCCAACAGTGTTCAAGAAGCAAAAACTTTGCTGTGCAGTGTAATCCAATGAGCCATGGGGAAGCTCAGGACAGCAGGCTGACCCTGTACAGGTCGGCAATCCATCACAGGGCCAACACAGAGACAAACAACCATTCACACTCATATTCACACCTATGGGCAATTTAGAGTACTCAATCAACCTAATCTGCATGTCTTTGGACTGTGGGAGGAAACCGGAGTACCCGGAGTCCCCGTACACCACCACACCACCCACATGAAATACAATAGAAGGTAGAATAAACATGAATTACGTGGAATACTTTAACAATCACATTTTTTAAATGCCTTTGCAGGAGAAAGTACAAGTAAACGGACTAAGCATGGTTTGTCAGATGAAAATACATATTACACAAAGGGGAAAATGACAGAACTAAAAGTTTCATGTTACTTGAATGAAAGAGCTGATACCTTTGATAGATAGCGAATATATTTTTTTTTCATAGATGTAAATCAGGTAGAGGCACGGTGGTGTGGTGGTTAGCACTGTCGCCTCACAGCAAGAAGGTCCTGGGTTTGTTCCCCGGATCACCCAGGGTGCCTTTCTGTGTGGAGTTTGCATGTTCTCCCCGTGCATGCATGGGTTTCCTCCGGGTGCTC
>JAQQZU010023812.1:0-13576 GCA_030068025.1 Parauchenoglanis punctatus | reverse complement strand
CAAGATGCTGGGATTGGCTCCAGCTTCCCCGCGACCCAGACGGATAAAGCGCTATAGATAATGGATGGATGGATGAAACAAATATATAAAGTGTGTTGGTGTGTGATGGCTTTTCCCTTGATTCCCTTTAAATGTTGAAGTCTTGTGGGTAAACGGCTTTTTACAGAAAGAAGAGTCCGTATTGTTCCACTCAATGTTAGAGTCTTCAAACAGAAGATATTTTGGAAAATTTTGAACATGCTGACAAGTTACTTTCAATTTTATATCATTTAAACATTTAAATCTTTTCATGATCTCTTCTGCATACAATTAAAAGCTTAATGTTTTGCAATATTGTGTTTGCCTCATTTGTTTTTGCCCGGAATTGTAGATAGATGTTCATTAATTGTTTAAAAAAGGGTAGTTACGCCTTTTATTTATATATGTTTATATAGAATAAACTTCATGTCTAAATGCCTCCTTAATAATAAATTCTTCAAAACTATTCTCCATAATTTCTAAATGAGTAATCAGAACTTATTATTCCTCCACCTTAACTGAATTACCTCAGTCATTAACTCAGTCAGATGTAAAAGTGACGTCATTGTGTGATAGCGTCACTGCGTGACAGTCAGTAAAATAATAATATCTCGGATGCGATACTGATGATGTCATTACTGGCCTTGAGCTTTACTACAGGCTTTTTATATAACATCTGTAAATCCAGTTGGACAAAAACATAGGAGGCACAGTAGTATCAAAGTGTCAGACTGGACAGGCTGGATGTTTTTCCCACTATGAACTCTTCTTGCTTGAGCACATAAAATCATGTCATGTGACAACGTTTAGCACGGGTCAATATTAGCGGAGTGACCACCGGTGTTTGTTAAAGCACATTCATGAAATACGTGCTGTGTCCCATGGGACCGTATTTATATCACAACTTTGTGAAGGGAAGTCGAATGAGGATAACAAAAGAGTAGCATACTTTGATAATAATAATAATAATAATAATAATAATAGTTTATTTGAATATAATGCAACTAGTAGGATTACTACCGGTTGACAAATTAAAGGAAAAACTGGTAGGTCTGTTATGCTGTTATTATGATGCCATGGTTTGTTTGGCTTCTCTTGTCCCGAAAGAAGAGGCACCACAAACCAGTTCAAAGTTCTTCTGACTGATCACTTTTATCTGCTGATGCAGCATTTCTCTCCTGATGGCCATGGTGTTTTCCAGGATGACTCTGCCCCATCCACAGGGTTCAGTGAATGATTTAACGACAATAAAAATGATGTAAATCATATGCTATAACCTGCGCAGTCACCAGATCTCAACTCATTTGAACACAGAGATTTTAGAGAGACGTGTTAGACAGCGCTAACACAGATATGTCATGTTGCTTTCTCCTTTTTTCTTACCTGTCTGTATATGATCTGCTCAGGAATACACAAGTAGCTGTGATAGTGTGTATTCATCGGAGAAAACCACACAAATTCAATTAGTCATGTTTGTATGCATTGTGTATTGATGGCCACCAGATGGCAGCAGTGTAACACTAGTGCAATCATGATCAAGCGTTTTTTATAGTCATCCCATTCATATATAGTTTCACTCCTTCACTCTGAGGAGAAATATGATGCTTTCAAGGAGCACAAACCTTCCTTCACATCACCTTCCTTCAGTATTCATTTATTCTTATCCAGGCACACAAACCTCACAAGAAATCTCAGTCTATATGAGACATAATATGTCTAACTAGATCTCCACTGGCTCACTGTGGCTCCTGGCATTGAGTTCAGCTCTTTGAATCTTGCCTATAAAGAAGGATCCCCAGTTCCCATCCAGGATACGTGTTCCTGCTGAGCCTGTTAATTAACTGCCGGGTTGAATCAGGTGGCTTTGACTCACCAACGTGTGACAGCTCAAGCCCTACCGAAGCAGAACTGGGAAAACTTGAAACAGATTAACTCCTCAGGGTCTACAGTGCATCTCAGTATCTACGTTCTGCTAGTGCCACTGCATGGCACTAAGACTAAAACCATACTTTTACAAGTGTTTTCACATTGAGTTCTTTTTAAATAAACCATACTCCGTCATGCTAATAGTGGACATGACGACTAGAACTACTGTAGCTGCGAATGACCTTCTGGATATTTAATAATTGATGAGCTTGGAGGCCATGTCTTGTTCAAACCATGACTTCTTTAGGACTTTGATCCTAGCTGTGTATCACTGAATATTAGGTAAATTCAGTGAAAATGGTTCAAAAACAGAATTGTTGTGAAATACTGGGGAAGAAAGAAAGACACTAGGAGCTGGGTTTTTCTTGCAGAACCATCAAAACTAACTCCTGCAGCATGCCATAGTCCTACTTGTGACTTTCATGTAAATGGTTGGAAAAGACACAATGCACATGTACTACATACTCGACGGCCATTTTAATAGGAACACACATACCTACACGTTCCTGCAAGTCTTCGGGTCTTGTTCTGTTGTAGCCCATCCTTTGACACGTGCATTCTGAGATGCTTTTCTGCCCACCACGGAGGTAAAGAGTGCATATTTGAGTTACACTAGCCTTCCTGTCAGCTTGAACCAGTCTGGCTGTGCTCCGCTGAACTTTCTCATCAACAAGGGGAGAACGGGATGTTTTTTGTTTTTCGCACCATTCTGTGTAAAGACTGTTGTGTGGGAAAATCCCAGGAGATCAGCAGGTTCTGAAATACTCAAACCAATTCTGATGTTTGATGTGACACTAACTGAAGCGTGGGTGTTTTTGTACTGCTGCCACACAATTGGGTGATTATTTAACTTCTTTTTACCATAACTACCTAACTACTTAAGCTTAATAGCAAAATTGCTATTAGCAGTCCTGTTGCTGCCAAACATTGCGTTTTGGGACCACACAACCAGCTTGGCAGCCATTACAGTGAAAAAGCCTGCAGCTACGTAAAACAGCAAGTGATACGTCCTTTAACCATAAAGCAAAACATGAAGCAGACTGTGAACACTTTGTTTTTGCAAATTACAAATCAAGTAGACCACAAAGTGAACCACAACCAAAGCACACTGAGAGCACGTCTAGAGGTGGTCTGAGTATTATTCACTTGTGGGCCATTTTAGAGGGGTTGACTGTATGCACACAAAAATGCTGAGTCGGCAATGACAGCCACTTGGAATGCTACAATGGACTTCATGTGAAAACATCCTTGTGGTTCTGCACAGGTGGAGCAGTTTTGCTCTACAGATTCCCTCACAGCTCAGAGTCCTGAGTGGGTATACGTGTCATTCTCTTTGACACACAAACCACTGCATTTGTCCATTACTCATATTATTGACATTACTGCGGTAGTATTAGGTATAATGACTATCTCCATTATTTGTTTTGTGACCACAGTGTGGACGTGCACATAATCTGGCTTCTATCACAGTCAGCTGCTCTCACAACTTTGTTCTTGGATTGGGTTCAGCTGCAGTGCAAAGTTGCTTTGGATTAAAGCATCTGCCACAAGAATAAACGTAAATGCAATTTTCATTAGAAGAACGCGAATGAATAATAAATGTATAGATAAAACGTGTCTCACTGGCATGCACTTTGCAAAATATAAACTTGTGCTACTGTCCTGTGATGCTGTGTGAACAAAACATCATGAATATTATTTTAGAGAATGAAAATTCACTCACATGCACACAAAAACATACGATAACAGAATATTCCACATAATTAGTTCTTTAATTCAATTAAGGGATGAACAATGTAAAAAAAAAAAAAAGCAGCTCTTTCACGTAAGCTCAAATTTTAATCACCTGCTGCGACAGGAAAGGATTCGAACTGTGCTTTGTTGACCGTGATGCTATTCCTGAGTGGATCAGTCACAGGGAAGCTTACATACAGCTCGTCTCCTGTAACACGTGAACAACCTTCATTTTCCTCGAGACTCTGTGTGTCAGAACTGGCCCAGAACAGTACATCCTGCATGTTTGTGTGTTAAAGTATATAGCAAATGAAACAACATTTGGAAATACTTCTGGTTTTACTCTGGACACTTGGGTCACTTTAGAGAAAGGAAAGAAAACAATCAATTAATATGAATACTTTGGGGGCGAAAAAACATGTGAACAGCGATATATTTGACATGATGCATCATGATCTTTCTTACAACACATTAAGTACATTCAGTGGTATAATTGGAATGTTTTAGCACCGTTTCTATTCAGTCCTCAGTACGAGTCTTCAATATTGATGAAGCTCTTTCTGAGGTGGGACGGATATGTTGGAGTATACGGGATAAAATATGCAGGATATGGGTACTCTCCAACACCTATGGATGTATGTGCCAACTCAATGGACAATATGTTATTTTTAAGGACTGTTCCCTTCTTTTCCCAACCCTGGTCCTGGAGTATCCCTTACCCTGTACGTTTTAGTGTTTTCCATGCGCCAAAGCATCCACTTCACCTCAGGTAAATTACAGTAAATAGCTGATTGGATGAACCAGATGGATTGGGAGCAGGGAAAACAGTTAAATGTTTAGGACCAAGAGTGGGAACCTAGTCCAAAACCAGTGGCAATCCCTGCACAACAGGATAAGACAGCAGCAGCAAGGGGGGGCTTTGGTCGTGTAATCCAGTGTGAAATCATGTAATTGTGATATAAAGTTAGTATAAGCAAAGAAAGAAGGACCAAAGTGGACCTATTTGTGTTAAAAATCATCAAAAATCACTGATAATGGGCATGACTGATAATAATGACAAGGAGCAGTGGTAGACGTTGGAATAGTGATCAGAAGGTCGCGAGTTCAAATCCCAGCACTGCCAAGCTATCGCTGATGGGCCCTTGAGCAAGGCCCTTAACCCTCAACTGCTCAGTTGTATAAATGAGATATATGTAAGTCACTCTGGATAAGGGCGTCTGCTAAATGACATAAATGTAAATGTAAATGATAATGCCTCAGGTGTCTATATGCCTGTATGCTAATTGCATGGTTTGAAATATCCAAAGCCGGTTTCTACACGTACTTAGAAATCGTTATGCAGCCACTGCCACCCTGTTGAGTTTTATCACACGTAAGCTTGCAACAATTATCCCATAATTATATTTACACAATGATAACACATACGAGCTATGTCTCAGGTTTACGCATTTATATTGTTTAGAATATGCCTCTATGGTCAAATGTATCCGCTTACATCTTATAATCTGAACGTTAAAATATCAGAATTTGAATTCTAACATACGAACTGGAAAGTTGAAAAAAAAAAAAAAAACCTTCATTAATTATAGCAGTGACAAAAAACCTGAAATGTATTACATTATGGGTGTCAGGGGTCGGAGTTCAGAATGTGTGCTGAGGAAATTAGATACAGCAGTGACAGCGAACACCAACAGTCCACTAAAAGTGTGTGTGTGTGTGTGTGAGAGAGAGAGAGAGCGTGAAGGCACCGGTCAGTCATCTTCAGTTGTATATATACGGTACATCAGGGTGACGATCACACCGGCAAGGAGAGGTATCAACCAGTTCGACCACCAGCTTCAGCCAAAGGAAAAAGAAAAGAAGAATACACGGACAACTCGGTCATTAACCTTTGAACTTTGTCGTTAAACATAAACAGAAATCAAGTCTTAACATTCAAGAACTGCCCCAAACACTAGTGCACATGAGCTCTGTTCTAATGGGGCTTTCAGATTTTTTTTTTTTTTTTTTTTTTTTAAACGCTCATTAATGAATAATCATCCGTGTGTTGCTTTAATGCTGGAAAACATCATTGTGAGAGGCTTTACAATGTAACATTCGAGTAATATTACAGCCAAAATACAGCCTGAAATACACATCATATCCACTTTACGATATTAAATAATCTATTAGCTATAAAATAGCAATAAGAGTTCATTTGTAAAGCTCAAATAAATCCAAAAAGAGCCTTGAAATTATCTTTATATAATTTCACTCATTAGAAATGCCTAAAAACAGAAGAAAACCAAACGGCTAGCCGGCTAGTTAACTAGCATGATTTGTCACACGTTTATTTGAAAAATAAACTCATATTCTCAGCAATTTATTTGCTTAAACCAGACAAAATTTACAGTACCATACAACTCATAGTCTGTTTATGACTACCATTAGCCAAGATAGCTACCTGACTAGCTTAGCATGATGTTCTGTAGCTCAAAGTTTCAACATTAAAACATTCAACAAATTGCTAACGAATTTGTACCTTTTTTTTTTGTAATCAGAATTAACCATCATTAAGGAGTTAGCGACAATTTAACAACTCTTTAACCTATAGCTAGATTTCGTAACTACACAGTGTTCACATGCTCCCTGTTAGCTTTTAGGACAGTGTGCTGGTTTATATACAGCGCTCTCGTGCTAGCTAGCGACTCAAAAGCTTGCTTGCTCTCAAACGTCAGCATTTGAGATACAAACAGCGTTAGAATATCGAATGGAAAGAATGCAATCAGTTCCTTAAAACGCTGACCACCGAACATGCGCTATGTGGCACGAAACTGAGAGAAATTCTAGAGAAACTGAATACATGACTTCCTCAGCAGTGCAGTGCATTCTGGGCTTACCTCGTGGGTTCAAGAACTGTTGTTACGAGGGATTCCTGGGGGGAAAATAAATAAATAAATTTTATCATATACATTATATGATGGTGCTAGTTTAGGGAAAAAAATGGACTATGTTATGTTATTTTTAAGAGAAGACACATATGTTACGTACAGGTGGATTGGCAATCTTATGCCTGTCATCCTAGAGAGACAGAGAGAGAGAAAGAGAGAGAGAGAATGAATAATGGTCATTCATCACCAAATGTCTTCCACTTTACACATAATTCATTAAATGTTTTAAATATGTGCCCCATTTTTAAAAAACTACCGTGATGTGTATATTTCATAGAACCTACTGAAAGCTCTATCACGCTCTTAAAGACTAAATTGTTAGAAAGCATGCAAGTGCCATAATTAATTTAGCTCCGTGAATGCTGTCCTGTGCAGCCCATTAAAATGGATTCCAGCGAGAGCTTCAAGAGCTACATGTCACGCAAAACATCTGGTGTTGCATAAGCATAAGTTATGCATCGCCCCAAAACCAAAACATTTATCTAAGCCAGCAGCAAAACACAGCGCGTTCAGAAGGGAAATGGCCCAGGCTCATTCCTAGATTACACAAGAGAACCACAATGTTCTGGCTGAGTGCAGCTCAGTTATGCGCTCCTGGTGTACTGTGGCGTGTCTGCACATTCACAACTCATGTGCTGCAAATGGTACTGTAGCGAGAACTTGGAGGAAAAGTGCCAGCATCATGGTTCACATACTGTGGTATAGAATTACAAAGGATGATATTTTATGCCATACAGCAATAAATTCAAGTCTTTTTATTTAATCAGGGAAAAGATGATCACTGGTTCATCAAAACAACGCATAAACTGTAATGTTTGTTCTATTAAACTTTCATGCACACACTTACTGACTTTATTTTATATTTTTGGAAATAAACATCATCTCCAAATTGCATGCATTACTTTATCATAAGTCATTATCATGATTTCTATAAAAAAAAAATAATAATAAAATAAAATGCCCTTTTTTCTTTTTTTGTTCCAGTGTCAGAACCTTTGATTTTATAAGTCTTTAAAAATATATATGAAACACCTTTATTCTATTTATTCATTAAAAAAAAAAAATTGTTGTTGCTGAGTGACTTTAGTTGTGTACATGTCAAGGATATTCCCTTTTTATGATATTTTGTATGAATGGTAAGAAAAAAAAAGAAAAAAAAAAACATTAGACGATTATTTTTTCATTATTCATTCAATTATAATGTTGAATCTTGTTTTTAATTCATGGCATTCCAACACACTGCCAATCCATTTACTTCTTAGTACAAGTGATATTAGGAGAAATTTTAATTAATTAAATAAACAACTAAAGAAGATGGTAATAAAATGCTAATAAAATGTATACATGAAAGGGTTAATTTAAAGGGGGATAAAAGCTTCCTATCCACTTTAAAAAAAAATAATAAAACCAGAGCATAATTTCATGGAATGTCTCTCATTGGATAATACACATCATTATCGAGATCATAAAGGATAACGTTAATGGTTGTAGATACTGGTGAATGTACGGACAGTTTGAAAGCTCGCGTCAGTGTTCTCCTCACGTCACTCACCGGATGCAGCTCTCCTATCATCATGCTCTTAGACATTTCTCTGGCGTCTGTGGAGTGACCCACATCCTCGAAGCTCTCCGTGGCGTCTCCTCCAGCCTGCTCTCGTAACACCTCCTCTCCTCCTGGGTGCTGGACAGACACAACACTCAGTCAGACAGCCAGTCACCTGCCAGCTACAAACGTTTTCACACATCCAGGGCACTAAACCTTTAGTAATACTGATAAGTGAAAGAAGCCGGTCTGACAGTTGTGAAGTTAAATGACACAATTTTGACTTTCTACAATTAGACAACTCCTTCCACCAGACAGTGGTGCTGATATGGCATAAATATATCACAATACTATTTAACTATACACACACTGGGTCATTATATCAGTGCTGAAGTATACAGAGCCACAAGATAAAAAAAATTATACTTTTAAAGTCCTTTTTTTTATTTTTCTTCTTACTCTAAGTAACGATACTGTTACAGAAGTCAGTAAACTGTACTGTCACTTCGTTTATTGTCATATTTGTGTCATCCGTACCAACACTTCTGGTTGGAATTTGCATAATCATTTCTATCCGTTACTAGCCTTGTATTAAAAAAATCATACATCATAAAAATGTCTTTAGTGCATTAACTATCAGACTGAAAGAACAGCTGTACGGCATATTAATGTCACACTTGAGGACACGAGAGCCAGTTGGTCTAATTGTGTCTAATGTGTTCGGTATGGAGATAATGTATGAAGACAACAACAACAACAATAATCATAATCCAGTAATTTTTGCACATTAAGAAATGTACATACAAGTGGACCTGATGGAGATGGGTATGGTGAGCTGCTTTAGCTAGATAGATAAATAGATAGATAGATAGATAGATAAAGAAAGAAGACAAACAGACAGACAGAAGAAAGTTGATGAAACAGAAAAAAAGACACATAGAAAGAAAAGAAAAGAAAAGAAAAGAAAAGAAAAGAAAAGAAAAGAAAAGAGAGCTTAGTCCAGCTGTACAGTGGCGAATCCAGTGAGTTGGATGAGCTTTAACAGGCCATTTGAGTGGAGAAGCTCCAGCCCTCACTGTGTGTGATGTAAATCATAAACCATGCTGTCTGAGCAGATTCATCACGACCTGTCCAGCCATCTTACAGCCGCAGTCTGCTGACTGTAACCATCTGAAACCATCTCTCACAGGCCAAACATCACCCAGAGGAGCAGTTCACCAGAGTTCACTCACACACACACACACTCACACACACACTCACTCACACACTCACTCACACACTCACACACACACTCACACACACACTCACACACACACTCACACACACACTCACACACACACTCACACACACTCACACACACACTCACTCTCTGCTAAGTTGCATCTCTCACCTGCATTCATGGTCTTTATTTCTTGCATTTCTCTTTCATCCAGCAATAAATCTCTCTCTCTCGCACACTTTTTACTTAAGTTCTAGAATTGTCAGTGTAAATCTACAAACTTAGGTGCAGTCCTAGAATCATCAGTGTGGTTCTACAACCCCCTGTCCAGGTTCTAGAATCCACAGCATCAGTTTTTGCCGCACAGAAATGTTCTATCTGAACCCATTTAGCAGGTGAAGCTTTGCTGCAGTTCTGAGAATGGTCTCATTGTACAGTCATCAGAACTGTTCTAAAAACACCAGTGAGGATCTAGACTACTCCTTGCAGTCCGGATCTAGAATCTGTGGCACCAGCTTTAGCTCAGAGACTTTCACCATGGGTACATTTGGCTAATGAATCTTTGCTTTGCACTATAACAAAGTCTGTCTAGTTTTAGAATGAACAGTCTGGTTCTAGAACTCTCGATAGGGTTCTAAAATTGGTTCTGGTTCTAGAGTCATCAGTGCAGTCCTAAAAATTGTCGGTCACTTTTTACACTTCATTGCAGTCTTGAGAAGAGTCTTGTGATTATAATGCTGCTTGCCTGGTTCTTGAATTTCTAGAACACTGCACTTATAGGAACTATTTACCGCTGATTCTAGAATTCTTCATCCAGTTCTAGAATAATCAGCGCACAATCAGGAACATCTTCAGGCCTGACTCTAAAATCAGTCTATCCCAAGACAGCACAGTGTGGTTCTACAATTGCTTTAGTGCAATCCGCTGTCCAGGTCTGAAACCCTCAGTGCTGTCTGTCCCACTCTAGAATTACCAGTATGGTTCTAGAATCCATAGGGTCCTTAACTGTCGGTGGAAAAGTCTGGGTCTAGAACTTTTGGTTAATCCAGAATTCATGGCACCCCTTCCACCTCTCAGACCGCAGGTGTAAATACATTAACACTTTGCCTCATGCTTGGTCTAGAATCATCATTTTGGTTCTAGATCCCTCCTTCCAGGTCTACAATAATTTTCCACCAGGTTTCGCTTAGGAGGGATTTTTGATCACAATAAACTGTCACTCTGATCCTACAGCCGTCAGCGCTGTTCTAAAAGCCATCAGTGCAGTTCTAGAACACCGAGTGCAATATCCAAGTCTAGAACCCACAGAAGCAGGTTCATGTCACAGACTTCCAGCGTAATTACATATTGTGAGGTTGTAAATGTACTGTGGCTCTAGAAAGGTGACACTGTTGAAAAATTCAGTGCAGTTCTACATTTCTTATTAAATTGAAACTCCAATCCTCGGGGCAGCTCTAAAAACCATTGGTATGGTTCTAGAACACTCCGACCTGCTCACCCCGTCCTGCTCACCCCGACCTGCTCACCCCGACCTGCTCACCCCGACCTGCTCACCCCGTCCTGCTCACCCCGTCCTGCTCACTCCGACCTGCTCACTCCGACCTGCTCACTCCGACCTGCTCACTAAACCTCGCTGCTAGTTTATTGGTTTAGCTGAAGAGGGATTGCAAACCAGTGCCATTTTTCAGCTGCTGAACACGACACTGAGAGATCCAACAAAGAAAAAACCAACACGCACGCACGCACGCACACACGCGCACACGCGCACACACACACAGCATGTGAACAGCACCCTTTTGACACACAAAAGGCCAGTCCTAAATATAATTTACTCCGGGGATTAATTTGGATACAACAGCCTTTTTTTTAGGAACATAAGTGGTGTAGCCTCAGTAGGGGACAGGAGGAAATGAGTCCAAACTCACCATGCAGAGTGTGTGTGTGTGTGTGTGTGTGTGTGTCAATGTTATCCTCCTGCACACCTCCATATGGAGTGTAATGGACTAACAGCAGGATACCACAGGTGTGTGACAGTGTGTGTGTGTGTGTGTGTGTGTGTGTGTGTGTGTGTGTGTGTACGTGTGTGCGTGTGTGAGAGAGAGAGAGAGAGACCCTGAGGTTAAAAGGACCTGCTAGTTCACCAAACTCGTCAAAATCCCACAATGCACTGCAATACGTTAGTGTCTAAACCGCCTAGTGGCTACAGAATTCCCATAATGCACTGTGGCGAGGAAAGATGGCAATTACAAAAGGGATTTGACTCTTTACTGTTTCCTTTCAACTGATTCTTTGTTGATCCTTTACTGATTCTTTTAACCATCAAACAGATTCCACAATGATTCCTTTAAATCAAAACTGTCCAAATAGTTCTTTACTTTAGACAATAGTTCTTCAGCTAGGTCATGGAAGAAACAATGATCGGTTCCAGAAAGGGCCAGCTCTTTCCCTCTCCTCCTGCATGTTCCTGCTCCTGTGTTTATTTGTCGTTCCAGAGAAAATGGCTGTTATTGTGAAAAGGGTGTGTGTCAGAGATCCTCTGATATTCCCTCAGCAGCTAGCGTACGTTCGTTACCTTCTGTTAGCTCATGATTCTTTTATGAGGTTAGTGTAGCGGCGCAGTAACGGGGCAAAAGTGTCAGACATTTAATATTTACATCAACATTTACCTCAGATGTGTTGGTAAGTAAGAAAATTCCACCGCCACTACACTTAGCAACGACCGCTAACCAGCCCTCCTTTGGTTCCACCGTCCTGGGGAACATCGTGAACCATAAGAGTGGGTCAGAGGCTTTTTTCCCGTAAAGCACAGTGAACATTACAGATTTGGATATGATACATTAGCCTCTGCGACCCATCAACAAATCACACAGCATAAATGGTTCCCATGATTTCTACACCTTCCTACTGATTCCAATTTTTATAATAAACCATTATTATGTTATAAATATAATTACAACCCCTTCCCTTTTAATCTCCCTACTGATTCCGTGCTGAATCTTTACCACTGATTCGTGATTCATTTGATGCCCCACTGTTTCTGTACTTATTCTTTCTTTTCTCACTCAAATGACTCCTTATTGATTCGAATCATCCTACTGATTTCCTGATAATACTTCACATTTGAGACTTTATACCTCATTTTAACTGATTCATTTAGTTACAATTGTAGTCTAACTGATTCAATATCATTTCTTTTGGCTCATTCTTTATTGATTCTTTATAACGGATATAAATCCTCCGACTGATTCTTTCTGTAAGTAACCATCTGACTGAATCATTTGAGTCATTCACACTTTGTAATGAGATGTACTCAGTGCCGTGTGCTGAATGAAGTTCATTGTTCGGTGTGGTTCCTTAGCTGTTTATACTTTGCTCTTGTGCGGTCACTGACGTTCCGTCCTGCCAAGACAATGTCAAATATATTTTCTGATTTAGGAATGGGAATGTGTAAACGGATCCTGGATCTTTTTGAAGTCACAGAATTGCAAAGGTGAAAGTTTGACGCTTTAGTGATGAGGGAGTGATAAAACTTCAGGCTTCGCATCTTTAAACTCACCATAACCGCGGTGTCGTCGTCGTCGAGTCAGGGAACCGTCATGGTAACGGCAGCGTCGCCGTGGTGATGAGGTCTCCATATCGTTAACTCGTTAATGATCCACACGTTTCCAACATTTCTCTGACTTTAAAAAGCTCCATTTAATCCAGTAAGGGTCCATCTCTCTCTCACACACACACACACACACACACACACACACACACACACACACACACACACACACACGCGTCCAGGTCCACGTTGTGAAATAATAAAATTTTTAAAAGCTCTTGACAGAGCTGCAAGGCTAAAGCAGCTGATGTTGCTAACAGGATGTGGCAGGAGAAGGCGAGAAATGTTCCTCATGCTGAAGTAAAGAGGGGGATGTTGGGGGTAGATGGGGGGGCAGTCTCAACTTCCTGCACCATTTGGCCCCTTGGTCTGAATGGCCCACTTCACAATGAGCCAGGAAACACACACCACTCCAGCCACACCGCTGTGTGTGTGTGTGTGTGTGTGTGTGTGTGTGTGTGTGTGTGTACATGTGTCTATGTGTGTGTGTGTGTGTGTGTGTGTGTGTGTGTGTGTGTGTGAGAGAGAGAGAGAGAGAGAGACTAAAACAGTTAAAATTAGTTTTAAGACACACCCACTAATAAAAGCCTCAAAAGCAA
>JAQQZU010023811.1:0-13579 GCA_030068025.1 Parauchenoglanis punctatus | reverse complement strand
GTGCCACATTTTTCTGTCCTGGAACTAACTTTTTACGGAGTGGCCAGTTCTGTCGAGAATAGTGCAACTCTTTGGCATGGCTGTCCCATTCACAGATGAAACAACCGTACTTTGTATAGCCGAGCTGCAGTCCTAGTAACAGAGCAATGACTTTAAGATCTCCACAGCAAACACCATTCCTGCAGTCTCGAACCCAGCAGCTCGGCTTTTGCTTTTGACAAACCCAAATCTCTGACCAAATCGTTCAATTCGGAGAGTGTTATCAGATGTGGATCGCCTGATGAGCACGGTTGAAAATCTGGGTCAATGTTACGGTCAGTACCCTGCATTGCAGTTTCTTAATCTGGTACATCGAAGGTCCAATCCTCTGGTGGTTTTGGAATTGGAAGACTGTCATGTGGCACAGGTCTCCTTGCTGAAGGCAGATTATGATATTCAATTGACTTCTTGTTTTTGGCAGAGAAACCAGACACATTAATCAAACAGAAGTAACAGCCCGTCACATGGTCTTTCTGTTCTCGCAATATTATTGGAACAGCAAACGGCATCATCTTTCGTGTGCCTCTGAGCCAGGCTCTCAGACTGACAGCACCTGTCGCACAGCAAATGTGAGGTGCCTATTGCTTGTCTTGATCACCAATTTTGCAGCCGAAATACAGATAAGCTTTCTTCACAAGAGCAGTCATCCATTGTCTCTGAGGCGCAAGTGTATATCCGCCACAGATATAGTAGAATGTATCGCGGCTGTTACGACATTGACGAGACATATAACCCGACACCAAAATGTCTATAGCATCAAGCTTACTTACTGTTATATTGCTACAGATACTATACTTTACTATACTGATACTATACATACGCACTGACTATCTATATTAACCAAATGAGCAGGCTCGGTGTATGCAAGCCACCTTTATAGCATGCTGAGACAGCGTCAAGCCCATTCAGACCTCTCCAGGCATGCCCAGGATGTCAACCTCCACAGAACAGCTTCCAACCTGGCCTGATTCCATGCCTGGACATGTGCAGGCTGCACAAACCGTTGTTAAGTCATTTACGGGAGCGAAAATGTTTGGATTCAAATATAAGAAAAAATCATGACAAAACTGAAGATTTCTCTGACACAGTACGTGACGGGTGAATTTTGATGTGATATTCGAGATCAGCACCCAAAAATCTATAAGAAACACCCAACAGTGTTCAAGAAGCAAAAACTTTGTTGTGCAGTGTTATTTGGTAACTACAATAAACTATTCAGTAGCTACTGCAAAACTAATTTGGTTAATTTAAACTAATTGAGATTAAATTCTGTTTAATGTAAAATTAGTTATTAAAACACTTATTAAAATGGTTGCCACATTTAGTGCTTGCTGCGATGTAGCAGTCGTTCGAAAAAAGTTAGTATTTTTGATTTGGACAATGCACCAGATATAGCATATGGAGTACACACCATTCACAGAACATCTTTCACTTAAATGCCTACAAAATCTATGTACTACGGGCTGTTGATTTTAGGAGTGTTTCCTGATCTGCTCTCAGTCCTTAGGTGGTGATTAATTCCACAGGGCTTAATCTGCCTGGATGACCTGGAGGAGGGTGCCAAATCTTGCCATCCATTTGGGACAGTAGATGGAGGAAGGCATTTTTCAACCACTTTTAAAAGCAGTAGTTGAAACTGAGGTCTTGCTGCCCATCTCAGGGTCAGGAGCAGACACAGTAGAAAAGCTATTTAGTAGATGATGAGTATATCCTGTCCAATTGGGCTGTTCAGCTTTGACAGGGAGAACCACACTGGAAATGTGTGGACTTGCTGTATCTTGGCAAATCTTTCCGAGACCTACACTTCTGGGTTCAGGCACCACTCACCTGGGTGTATGCACCATCTCAATGGTTCATCTGCTGCACTATTGTACAGGTCAGGCATGACTAGCATTCTCAGTGAATGTAGCCTCAAGCTGATGAATTGTGTGGCCTGTAGTACTTTTGGTCATGTAGTACACCTGTGGTGCTAAAGAGAGATGGAGAGGTAGAAATTTGAATTAGAATACCTGCCCTTGGAAGACTTTTTTATGAACGGCGACACCTACTTTTGATTGTGCCTCTATCCAAGAATTTTGATTGGGTTTGAGATCAAGGAGTCCCTGAGTCCCAAGAAGGTTGGCGGCCAACAGTGGAGCTGAATTTGTATCTCTGTAATATTATTATAGGATATTAGGATTCATCCCCACTTCATTCACCCACTTATCTGATGCCGTTGATTGCATATCCAATCCTACTCAATTTAGAGCCCGTCAGCCAAGTCTGTGAGCTAGTATTCACAGACTAAGACCCATTTTGATATGGATCTTTTTCAGTCCCATTTTCAGAGGATTTGGACAAGTTGGACACTGCTACATCTTTATATGAGCTGCTAAGGCCATGGACACTAGAATAATCTGGATACCTCCAACTATTGACATAAGCAGATAAGTGGATAACTGGTGTATATGTGGTCCATGTAACTATAGGTGCTTTTGGACCAAACCTTTCTAGGGAATTATTGAGAGTCACTTCCGCCGGGGACCCCCCCTGAGAACACCACCAGGAGGAACAGTGAAGATATGTAAACTGCATCACAATCACACTGTATTTCCTCTATTGCAAATAGGATCAATAAAGTCTGGACTTTACCATATCCCCATTTATCTCGTTTTTTTCCCCTTTCATTTTTAACTATAACTTTTTAAGAGCTGTTGTTTACATGGCTAACTTTTTACGAAGATTTAAGGCTGTACCCAACTCAGACTTTTTCCAGTTAAACTGGATTTGGCTGTTCAATAGAAAGATTTTCTGTATAGACTAGAACTATGTCAGTTAAAAATCCCTTCTAGTTCATTTATTATTATTTGAGTGATTTCAACCAATGTCATGTATTCCCCTCACTTGCTGTGTCTCTTGGAGGGAGTGCACACGATTTGTTTTTATTTGTTAAGCTGTTCAATATGAAGATAAGAAGATTTTTCATATAGAATACCTGGCAATTTAGAAAATCCATTGATAGTGATATTTCAGTGATTTGGGGCATGCCACATATTCTCGCCTCACTGCAGGCTTCCTCTTTGTTTACGATTCTACCATATGGATTTGTCATAATAATGAGAGGCAGCACATGCATGTCTCTTTAAATCAAACATTAATTCTCTACTTTTTTAGTTTCACTTTAGTTTGCCATCCATTCCACCTCAGGTTTCAGCTTCTCTCATCTGTTAACCAGTGCATGCTGTCATGTGAATTTTTTTTAGTGAGTGCATTTCATTAAGTTTTATCTTTTACCTTGTTACTGTAATGCTCACTGACCTACCAAAAAACAAAGCCCTGACTTTGCAACTCAAAGAAACTCACTACACTTACCTCTGGACCCTTTACTGCACACATGCAGCTCTCATGGTTTCTATTGTGCTGGGAAAATACCTACACTGAATTGGGAGATTAAATAAAAGTCTCTAAAAACAGTGTTCTAAGAACTATAATCAGTCCCAGTTCCTTTGATGTGAGCACAAAAAAGGAGTTACTTCATCCAGCAGGTTTAACAAATAGGAAAGGTTCCTCTGGTCCAAAAGCGCCTTATGTGCCTTTACTAAGAGGTATTTGCACATGTGCACAAGAAGGTATCAGTTGATTCTCAGTGTCCCTGGCAGTAGGAAGAGTGAAATAGAACTCACTTGCAGCTCCATGTGCTCCATTGCAGGTTAATGAATACTTGAGGGAGACCATGGCTGAAGAGCAAAGAATAGGAAACGCACTTATGGCCAAACCTTCAGTACAAAAGGTGAGTTTTATGCAAAGATACGTTTAATTTACATCTAAATCTTCTAACTGTGACAAACATAGAGACTAACAATGTGAAAATGGAGCACATACATATTGGTGATCACTAGGGCCTGACTGATGTATCAAGAGGCAGATAAGATTGGCCGATAATGATTTGTGAGGTTTGTGAATCTGATGATGTGAAAGTAAATGCTGTTTATTTATAATAGTGATAGAGGTTATATTACAAAGGCCTTTTGAGTTTATAGAACAAATACATATGCTCTATTTCTTCTATATGCATATGTTTACTAAGAGCTGCCACTGTTAAAAGTTTGGTGTCTTAAAGTTTGTAACCAAAGCTGGCATCCTATGACGACATATTTGTCATGTCATCAGCATGATAAAACATGTCCTGAAGCAAATTATTTCACATGCGCAGATATTAATTGCCACTTGCACAATATAAGTCTTCAGGCATGAATTCAACAACAGTGTGTGCAAGCTAAGCATTATTTGAATAACATGCTAAGCTAACCGCAATCAAATGAAAATGCCAGTTAATCATAGGGAGCAGGGTTTCAACAATGACATTTATTAATTAGGCTATGTATGCACTCTGTTTACACATGTAGAACTTGGTGTGGGGGGTGTGGAGTCAGAGCTCTGTGCTCTGGTCTCACATTTATTTACCTTCAAAACTCAACAAAACCAAAATAACTCAAGAGAAACGGGTTTGTCTTGGACTCGATGGAAACAGCTCACAGAAAATACCCTACTTATCCCATTTAAGTACAGTAACTCACTAAAAACATAAATATGTTGACACAGCTTGGTGTCTTGAAATGTTTTTATTTCCATTGTAATGGGTAGAACCTCTAGTATTTGTTCAGAACATGTGGTCCTTTAATTGACCACACAGCCATGTTGGCGAAGTTTGTCCAGAAAGCTTATACTGAGTATTTTTGTATTTCTTTGATTATTTACGTATTTACGACTAAGTAAAGTAATTCTGTTGTGTATATAGTTCAAAATGTTTTTTCCCATGTATGTTTAGGCCTGTTTAAGTATTTTTGTACTATCACTATTTTAATACATTTCTATTTGAATGAAATTTCTTTTGAGGGCTGGCTATCGGCCAATAATATCAGTTATCAGAAACCAGAGACCTTTTTCATCGCTCTTGGAACCCTTATCGGTTGGGCCCTATTGACCACTGCAAAGAACTAACACTACTAACTTCCATCCATCCATCCATCCATTATCTATACCGCTTTATCCATCTGGGTCGCGGGGAAGCTGGAGCCAACCCCAGCATCTTCGGGCGAGAGGCAGGGTACACCCTGGGCAGGTCGCCAGTACACCACAGGGCCAACACAGACAAACAACCACACGCTCGCATTCACACCTACGGGCAATTTTGAGTAGCCAGTTGACCTAATCTGCATGTCTTTGAACTGTGGGAGGAAACCGAAACACCCGGAGGTAACCCGCGCATGCACAGGGAGAACATGCAAACTCCACACAGAAAGGCATGGGGATCGAACCCAGGACCTTCTTGCTGTGAGGCGACAGTGCTAACCACTGCCCCACCGTGCGGCCCTCACTACTAACTTTCACATACTAAACAGAAATTGCTAAAGCTTTGTTAATAAAATCTTACAAAAATTGGTTATGGTAACCATTGTTCTATGACTAAATGGAGGACCACCAAAGTAGCTCATTCAGAACTAGTTAAGTATTTTTGCTCATTTTCATGGCAAATAAAAGTCAGCATTTTGTGGCCATGACCACACATGGGTTGCCTGTAAATATTCCATGCCATGTCACACTCATCCTCTGGCCATTCAGCCTGAGTGACCCAAGTGTCCTGATTGGTCTCCACTTAGTCATAGAACCAAAATTACATATGTAACTTTAAAATTCCTTTCATTCCAGACTGTCAGAGTGGTTTCCTTAAGAAGTAGTTGAGTTATGAGAGTTCATAACACATTCTGGTTGTGCATTGCGTCAAGCAATACTAGAGAGCATTCCAAAAATATACTACTACTTAAGTCATTGAAGAATCAGTCAAGGAGGTGATACTGCTCTTTAAGCTTTTACATAAGCTTTTAAAGCATTCTTTGTTCAGGATAAGTATTACTCAACATTCTGATACTGCTACTTTTATTGAGTTAATCACTCTAAATTACCACAGAGCAAAAGGGCTGTGATGAAGCAACATTCAAAATGAAACATTTGGCAAAGGTATAAACGGCACTCTCCTTAGTGCCACTCAGGTGGTAGCTATAGAGCACATCAAATTCCTTAACAGAAAAATGTGCCTCTTGACCCCCTACCTCAATCACAGGGTAAAGTTTTTAGACAGTGGAGCCCATTGTTTGTTTGTTTGTTTTTTCTTACACAGAAACAGCTGGTCAGTGTCCAGCCCACTGACTATCACTTCCACTCTATCATTCATGATCTTTCTGGACAGCTCTCATCACATCATTTGACAGTATTCAAACCTTGGGGTAGTCCTGAACAACCACTTATCCCTCTAACCTCACATTATTAACCTTACTCAGTCATGCAGGTGTCTTTTCTTTTCCTTTTTTTTTTTTTTTAAATATTTATTTATTTATTTATGTCCTTTCCACTGATACAGAATGCAGAATCTCACTCATCAACCCTTTGCTGTGGTCCCTCTACTGGTGACCTGTAGCTGCCTCCAGCAAATTTAAAACACAGATTCTTGCCTATAAAGCAAAAAGGAGTAGCCCTCACCTACACTACATGGCCAAAAGTTTATGGACACCTGACCATAGGCCTCTTTTTTCCAGTGAAGGGAAAATGTAATGCTGTAACAAAGACATTCTATACAGTTGTGTGCTTCCAACTTTATGGCAGCAGTTTGGGAAAGGTCCTCATCTTTCAAGGTAGTAGTGACTAACTATACTTCTGCAGTCACTATTCAAATTTTATTGGTCACATACACAATCCTACATGGTACAACATGCAGTGAAATGTTTTCTCTGCATTTAACCCATCCAAGCAGTGGGCACATACCCGGAGCAGTGGGCAGTTCTACAGCGGGGAGCAGTTTTTGGGGTTAGGTGCCTTGCTCGAGGGCACTTCAGCCGTGGATGTTCATTCACATTTCTTCCTGCCAGGGAATCGAACCAGCGACCTTTCGGTCCCAAACCCACTTCTCTAGCCTTTAGGCCACGGCTGACTAATGCCACTTGGTGTGGGTTTCGCATCTTTTGTGTTTGGTGTTGGTCAACTGTACTTTGAAATGTATTTTGTAGCAATTGTTACAGTATTATTTAATTATGTGATTGTAGATTTGAAAAACCCATTTCTGTTCCTGCTGCTGCTGTGTGATAAAGAAGCTGGCGTTTGTTCCCCCAGTTCACATTGCAGTTGATTTGCTGCCCACTTTAGCCCCAGATGAGCATTAATTAGCCAGCAGTACTCCTATAGCCTGTTAAATTGCTGTTAGGGTATGACTTTGGAAGTGCCTGTAGGAAGTGTTCCAGTCCCAGTGTTAAAGGTAAGATGGCCCCAAAAGAAAGCAGGAACTGAAGACGGCTACAGTAATGTCTTGGCAAAGCATCACCAGGGAAGTTAGTATCATAACCCATTTGAGGTGTTGTTGAGATAAAGAAATCATAATAGCTAATACATATTTACTCAAATGATATGTAAAAATCAATAATATAAAATTTAAATATATTTTAATCTAATACAGTATTTGCTTCATTTAGAAAAGTGTTTACATGGTGTACATTTCATTTAAATAGTAGCTTATTTATGCATCTCTGCACAAGCTACCATGAATTACTGATATTGACTTACTCTGTTTTAGTACTCTGTTTAAGACTCCATGCATTATAGCATCTACTGCTGTCCAATAAGTTTGTCATTATATTATAATACATTATCGTTGTTATTAAACTTGCATACAACAAAATTTGGTGAGACTCTCTCACAAGAAATATTAATTACTTGTATTAGAAGAATGATGTAATCTTGTTTCAGAATACATTTTAAGTATATAATTGTAATATCTTTTAGCAATGTAATTTGGCAAACATTTATATTTTTTCCATATTCAGGATTTAAGAGATCTTTATTATTTTTTACTCATTCCCAACAGCATCCCCATGCATATCTGCATCATACCATACATGTCATAAAGCTCAGCTCATTAAATATCAATGCATATAACAATAACTGTAATATTGTTTTGCAACACACACAGGGGCAGTACAAGAAGGAGCACCCTAAAGCACAGCCTGCGCTCTATCTCCCAATAGTGGACAACCTGCTGAAGGACAACTCAGATGGCTGTGCTCTTGCAGCATTGTTGCATTTCTACTGCCCCAATGCAGTGCCACTTGAAGGTACTGCTGCAACACACTGTACTGCTATCTATCTTCCTTCTAAAAATATGAGATGGTCTTTTTGGCACAAAGCCGTGAGTGAAAACTCACAAATTTATTCAACTCACTGTGTGATGTAGTGTAATGTACATGTAATAGAGTGTGTGAATAATTTTGGCCATAAACACAATTTGTGAGCATGTAAAGATTGACCCAATTCACAATTTGCTTAACGATATTGGGTTCATGATTTGAATCTGCCACAATGTTTTGGGGGAAAAAGGAAATTTTATTAAATATTAATTTTGTTAAATAAAAATATATACTTTTATTTTCTTAATAACCAATAGTAATTATTTGCAAAAAGTTGTAAAGATTGAGGAAAATATAATATCCTATTAACTAAACTATTCATTTTAATAAAAATTAAAACTAATAACAAATAGGCCTTTTCTTAACGAACATTTATGGTCTTTTGTGAAGGCTGTAGTCAATATATGAAACAACTTCCATTTGTTTTATTTTATTTCATTCATTCATTTCATTAGCTTTCAGCAGTCTGTAAAAAGATAGGTCTGATTACACTGCACAACAATTTTTTTGAAAAGTCTTGCTTCCTGAAAAGTTTTTGCTGATTGTGATGGGTACCTACTGGGTATGCACAAATATAGTTTCGGATTTACTTCATCACGTAGGAACTCTGAGAAACAGACATTTATATGTTTTGCATAAGCTATTAAATTCAGCAGAATTAAAAGTGTTTTGCTCCTGATTTTCTTCTGTATTCAATGTCTGGTACATCACGTTGCAGTGACCAAAAGTAGTCAGCAGGCATTGACGGATTCCACTTGCCCTGGTATCGTTCCTCCATCATAGCAATGTCCTGGTGAAACCTTTCACCATGTTCTTCACTGACAGCACCGAGATTTGCAGGGAAGAAGTCCAAGTGTGAGTGGAGGAGATGAATCTTGAGTGACATGTTTCACTTCATTGTCTTGTATGCAATTAACTTGACTTGTATTGAAGTTTGTCTGCCAGCTGAATGTAGTTTGGGGCTCTGTAATTGCCCAGAAATTTGTCAACATCTTTGAAGGCTTTCCAGGCAATTTTTTCCGGCTCAACTAACAGATCTTCAAACCGCTTGTCACTCATAACATGTCTGATCTGGGGGCCAACAAAAATGCCCTCTTTGATCTTGGCGTCAGTTATTCTTGGGAACATCTGTCTTAAATAACAAAAACCTTCACCTTCCTTGTTCAGTGCTTTCACGAAATTCTTCATGAGTGCCAGTTTTATGTGAAGAGGAGGCAAAAATATCTTTGCTGGGCCGACATGCGATTCATGTGCCACATTTTTCTGTCCTGAAACTAACTTTTTACGGAGTGGACAGTTCTGTCGAGAATAGCGCGACTCTTTGGCATGGCTGTCCCATTCACAGATGAAACAGTACTTTTTTAGCCGAGTTGCAGTCCTAGTAACAGAGCAACGACTTTAAGAATCTCCACAGATATTCCAGTTGTACCTGGTATACTGGACATGCTTCAGCAACAGTTCCATATTCTCATACGTTTCTTTCATGTGTGCTGCATAGCCAAGGATAAATGTTGCCATTGTGTAGCAGAACAGCTTTCAGGCTTAACACTGACGAATCAATGAGAGACGCCACTCTTCTGGGTTTTGTTCACAACTCAAGGCCGAGAACTTCAATGTCACAACAGAAACAGAGACTGTTGACTTGTGCAAAAAATTTGGTTATATCATGATGTCAGCCTCGTAACACAGAAATTTTCGTACCTGGTGACCACATACACCATTCCTGCAATCTCGAACCCAGAAGCTCGGCTTTTGCTTTTGACAGACCCAAATCTCTGACCAAATCGTTCAATTCAGACTGTGATATCAGATGTAGATTGCCTGATGAGCACAGTTCAAAATTTCTCTGAAACGGCACATGATGGGTAAATTTTGATGTGATTATTCGTGATCAGCACCCAAGCGTGGTCAGCGGATGCTGAGGCGCTTAGTGCGCAGAGGTCGCTGACTTTATGCAGAGTCAGTCGCTACAGACCTCCAAACTTCATGTGGCCTTCAGATTAGCTCAATAACAGTGCGTAGAGAGTTTCATGGAATGGGTTTCCATGGCTGAGCAGCTGCACCCAAGCCATACATCACCAAGTCGATGCAAAGCGTCGGATGCAGTGGTGTAAAGCGCACCTCCACTGAAGTCTAGAGCAGTGGAGATGCGTTCTCTGGAGTGATGAATCACGCTTCTCCATCTGGCAATTTGATGGACGAATCTGAGTTTGGCGGTTGCCAGGGGAACGGTACTTGTCTGACCGCATTGTGCCAAGTGTAAAGTTTGGTGGAGGGAGGATTATGGTGTGGGGTTGTTTTTCAGGAGCTGGGCTTGGCCCCTTAGGAACTCTGAATGCTTCAGCATACCAAGAGATTTTGGACAATTTCATGCTCCCAACTTTGTGGAAAAAGTTTGGGGATGGGCCCTTCCTGTTCCAACACGACTGCGCACAAGTGCACAAAGCAAGGTCCGTATCTACATTTAAAAAAAAAAACAATTTTAAGTTCATGGTGATTGTTGATTTCTCCAGAGGGAAATGGCTAGAGAGAGTCTACAAGACTGTGTTAATAAGTACTGGAAATAGTAATGTTACAGGATACATAGACACCATATACAATTGTGTACTTCCAACTTTGAGGCAATAGTTTAGGGAAGGCCCACATATGGGTGTGAGGGTCAAGCCTTCACAAACTTTTGACCATATAGTGTATTTACTGTATATACAGTTGTGGTCAACAGTTTATATACACGGACATGAATGACTTGACAATATTGGGATTGCAATTATTTCTTTGAACTGTTCTTTTTCTGGAGAAGAGTGATTGTACAGCATACACCTTTAATAGAAAAAAAAGAATTTGTTTCACAAGTTTTAATTTATTTTGGGAACAACCCAGTAGCTACCAAGGCACGGACCTGCCATGAACTAGAAGCTGCTGGAGCACTATCTACAGTCAAGCGAGCTTTATATCACCATGGAGTGAGAGGAAGCCCCTTCAAGAAAGAAGCCCCTGCTCCAAAATCGACACTTTCAAACTAATGTTTGCAGATTACCACATGGACCAAGAAAAAGCCTTCTGGAGGAAAATGTTATGGTCAGATGAAACAAAGATTGAGTTGTTTGGCCACAATGACCACAGGTACAGAGGAACACTCTACCAACTGTTTGGTAAGTAAGAGGGTGTTGGCTGTTTTGCTGCCAGTGGATGGAATAATGAAGAACCTCAGAATTATTCAGCATAACCTCAAACCATCAGCTAGACGGTTGAAACATGGACACATTTGGGTGTTCCAACAAGACAATAACCCCAAACACGCATCAAACCTGGTTGGGCTGTGGCCTCTTTACACGCACATACTTAGAAAAGAACAATTACAATGAAAACCATCCATACAAATGTTGGCCCAGGATGAGAAGCTGAGGCTGGGCTGGGGGCAGCGCTAAAGCAACAAACGAAAAAAACTTGAGAGATCTTCCCTAACAAAAAGCATGTAGCATCTAACAAAAACAAACTAAAGCCCGTCGACTCTGGGCTCACCTAACCAAAACAAAATGTACATGGGTTGGCGCCCACCTAGTGTGTCTAGACAGAGGTCCCCCTATGTGATGACGTGTACAGGTGTGCCCAAGCAATATATACCTTCATGAAAACATTCATTTGCATAAGCACACACACTCAGGTAGCAGCAACGAGTAACTATACAGTCCATAACTAAAAGGGAGAATACATAAACTCACTACATTACATAAGCCATGGTTTAAACAATGCGCGCACACAGTTGGAATAAGGTGCAGCTGGCAGCGTGCCTTGCTGAACAAGTCTCCTCTTGTCGAGTTTTCCCGCCACCTTTTAATTCTCTAACTTTGCCTTCCCGGCACGCTGATAGGTCAGATCAAAAGTGGAGCGTACTCATGTCATGCCCTTCAGCGCATAATTGTACACACAAACAACACAGAACAGACACATATACGGGGAGTTGCATGTAACAATCATGAATTTAATTCTAAATACCGTTTTTTTTTAAACTATAAAAAGTGCTGTTTATTTGATACAAAATGTTCAGAAACATTCCACAGCATAATTGGTCTGGATTCAGGAATATAAAACTATAATGTCTCCTATAATATGGTACATACACCGATCAGCCATAATAAAACCACCTGACTAATATTGTGTAGGTCACCATTGTGCCGCCAAAACAGTTCTGATTCATTGAGGCATGGACTCCACAAGATCTCCAAAGGCTTTCTGTGGTATCTGGCACCAAGACTGTGGTATCTGGGACCAAGCAGCAGATCCTTTAAGTCCTGTAAGTTGCGAGGTGGGGCCTCCATGGATCGGACTTGTTTGTCCAGCACATCCCACTATCGGATTGAGATATGGGGACTTTGGAGGCCAAGTCAACACCTTGAATTCTTTGTCATGTTCCTCAACCCATTCACGAACAATTTTTGCAGTGTGGCAGGGCATATTATGCTGCTGAAAGAGACCACTACCATTAGGGAATACTGATGCCATGAAAGGCAGTACATGATCTGCATCAATGTTGAGGTAGGTGTTGCAGGGAAAAGTAACTTCCACATGAATGCCAGGACCCAAAGTTTCCTAGCAGAACATTGCCCAGAGCATCATGTTACCTCTGCTGGTTTACCTTCCTCCCATAGTGCATCCTGGTGCCATCTCATGCACCTGTCTGTCTGAATGATATGAAAGAAGATGTAATTCATCAGACCAGGCCACCTTCTTCCATTGCTCCGTGGTCCAGCTCTGATGCGCATGTGCCCATTGTAGGCACTTTCAGTGGTGGACAGGGGACAGCATGGGCACTCTGACTGGTCTGCAGCTACGCAGCCCCATACACAGTAAGCTGTGCTGCACTGTCTGTTCTAACACCTTTTTATCATAGGCATCATCAATTTGTGCTACAGTATCTCTTCTTGGGGATTGCACCAGATGGGCTTGCCTTTGTTCCCCACATGCATCAATGAGTTGATTCACCAGGTGTTCATTCTTGGACTACTTTTGCTAGGTACTAACTACTGCATACCAGGAAACCCCACAAGATCTGCTGTTTTGGAGATACTCCAGCCCAGTCTTCCAGCCATCACAACTTAGCCCTTGTCTAAGTCACTCAGATCCTTACACTTGCCTATTTTTCCTGTGTCCAACACATCTCTTCAAGAACTGACTATTCACTTGCTGCCTAATATATCCCACCCCTTGACAGATTCAATTTTCAATTCAATTTTATTTGTATAGCGCTTTTAATAACAGACATTGTCACAAAGCAGCTTCACAAAAGTATATAAATTCTGAATATAAACTTATGAATCTATACATTTATC
>JAQQZU010023810.1:0-13580 GCA_030068025.1 Parauchenoglanis punctatus | reverse complement strand
AAGGCACCCTGGGTGACCTGGGGATCGAACCCAGGACCTTCTTGCTGTGAGGCGACAGTGCTAACCACCACACCACCGTGCCGCCCTGAGGTTAATCCACGTCTTACATTTAAATCTAACGATGTACACTGCGAGGCTGTTTTATCCCCTGGTGCTGTTTGCTCACTCGTTTTTTAGGCAGCTACACTAGCTTAACTTGTGGTGCGCTGACCATGCACGCCTATACCCTCATATTGTGCACATGCAGTAGTCGATCCTATTAGGTTACATGAGACAGGGAATGCGTGGACTCTCGAGGTGTGTTTTTCATTATTTATTGCAAACTGAGTGACATACTTGATAATTGTTGTTTTAATGACTTGTGAGCTGAAATTAAGACATCATCGTAGGCGATACATATCGCACACCCCTACATGGACATCTGTTTATCTTGTGTTTTAACCATTATTTGGACAAACTTCCATGATGTTTTCAGTACACAAGTTTTCGGTTATTGGCATGATCTTACAGATCACGATGACAGGCCTTCATTGTTGATTTGGATGCAGTTTGGACATTGTTAGTTGAACTAAATCACGGGCATAACCTTTGGCACCCTTAAATGCTCCAAGAAGAATGCAAGTTGATACTGAAAAGAGTAGAACTTTGATATTTGTTTCTCACTTTTTGTTAATAAAAGCATGAAAACTGGGAAAAATACCAATTTATGTAAAAAATACTTTTGGAGTCTAAGAGTAAACACCATCCTCGGTGATGTGCCATTGCCATAAACACCATCCTGGTTAACTGTAAAAGGCACCAGATTCATCCTGGGTAACTTTAAGAAACCTAAAATAACATGATAATTAGCCACTGGCATACTGGCGAGTGGGTAGCACTGTCCATGCTAGAGGTACTCAGAATAAACCTGGATGAACCAAGTTGGACCCCACACCCAGGACAATAATCCTTCAATGTTCAAAGCTGGCTGGACAGAATATAAATAAATAGGCCTATCTTTCCAACACGTTCAACCTTATCCATGTCACTCTCAGTCAGTACATTTTCTTTTCAATTCAATTCAATTTTATTTGTATAGCGCTTTTAACAACAGACATTGTCACAAAGCAGCTTCACAGAAGTGTATAAATTCTGAATCTATAGATTTAGCTATATATCCCTAATGAGCGAGCCTGTGGCGACAGTGGCAAGGAAAAACTCCTTGATATGACAAGAGGAAGAAACCAGACTCAAGGTTGAGAGGAACCAGACTCAAAAGGGAACACATCATTTGGGTGGCACTGAATAGAGCAATTAACACACTTCTGTTATATGGTTAAAATGAAGTACAGTTGCATAATTCTGTATAGTTTAACATAAAGTCTGTTCTGTCTCAGGTGAAATTTGGGTCCAACATATTAATAAACAAATATTTCAATATGAATTAAATGTTACCTTCATAATAGATGTATCAAATTAGTCACATGTACCTTCAATCCAGGCTCTTATTTCAGCTACAAAGCACAGAAATCTGGACGGCCATACACGCATGACATGTGCACAGGCAGCCATGTTTGAAGATTTTATTATGGAGGGAAAACGGTAAACAAAGGGGGACACCATTTGTTTTCTGCAAGGGCAATTAATTTAAATTAGCAATAATGCCCTGTTTAAGGGAATCTCAGATGGCAACCCACTCCCTTCAGATGAATGTTTACATACTCACTCTATAAAGCGAGCAAATCCCTGCCTTCTAACATCCTGCTCATCACCTCTTCCAGCTCCAGTAGGGAGGCACTACAGGACACTGTCCACCAAGACTAAACACTTCCCTCCCTCGTCACACACTACTGGCCTGTAAACGTTTTACCTAATTGTGTATAGTAGATATGTGGCATGTCTGCTGTTTTCCATGTATGTATTGTGTTAAGCAGAGTTTAACATGATGTACCAAAAACACTGGCCTTGGTTGTGTGGCTATGATGATTGGGCAAATTAAAGCTCTTGTGTGATTGCCCAGTAGCATGTTTTAGAGGACTGGCACCAATTTAATTGGACTAAAAAATGTTTGCTAGCACACAATCATTCGCTAGCAAACACTATTTAGTACAGTTAAATTGGTGCCAATCCTCTAAAACATGCTACTGGGCAATCACACAAGAGCTTTAATTTGCCCAATTGGCTTGAAAGACCCCCTTTTATCAATCTGTTCACTTAAATGAATTCCCCAGAAAAGTTTTAAAAGGTGTGTAGAGTAGTGTAGAGGTTTCGCTGCGCTGACAAGAAAAAGCTCAAACTCTAACTGAAAAATCAATTAGGATCAACCCTGACAGGCAAGTGTTAGCGTGTCACAGGACACACAGCAATACACTGCAGGTTATGTATATTTCAGGAGCAAAAATAAATCCATTCCATGGCTGTCAAGCAGGAGGGTGACCTTGCCAAAATGACTGATCATTTATTGCGTTATGACAGAAATATCTTAATAAATACAGTAAGCACCATGAAAAATCACACAGTGCTTGAAAATTGTAATCAAATAAGGATCTGTAGTGTTCTTTTCACTAAGGGAAGTGTTAACATTGGCAAAAGATGCTAGACTTGAGGAAAGTCAACCTTCAAACCTTGCGCAATATGGAGTAAACAGCAAAATCTCCTCTATATGATTAGCCACCAAGCAGTGACAAATGGCGATGTTAATTAATAAGTAACATTAGCTAAAGTACTTGTACACAAGAGTAAAAATAAGAAGTGATCAGAGTATTTATTTGTCATATCTTCAGACCCACAAGTTTGCATTAATACGCGATGACATTCGCTTGGTAACAAGCTCAAGCTTGCTTAGATACCTAAACAACCACCAAGTCCTCAAATAGCATTAATTTACTCAAGATCTAGTCATGGGCTAATGCAATCAGTAAAATCTTACAAGTGGGAGAATCATGTCTGACACATGGAGATGGACTACAGTTGAAAATAGATGCCATCTAGTGGAAGACTGCAGTTCAATTTTGAAGAGTGCCTTAAGTGAACAGGCTAAGGATGTACTTGCACTTGGCAATCCGTACCGTGCCCAAGCATGTTTGACCCTCAAAGTCCAATTCATTGGATTAGTGTGATCGCTGCATGCTGTGCCCGAGCACAGTTCAGAAGGTGGCCTGAAAGAGGTCGGCTTCGGCACGGTTCAGTTGGACTTGGGCACAGTATGCGTCAGTGTGCTCCCTAACCATGCCGAAGTACAGAACTCAAATGCCATAATGTGCATTTTTCAATTCATTTGAGAATACTTGTGTTAATAATGGGTCTGGTTCTCACCATATTGATGAAAGTCAATTGTGGTCTGCGAGTAATGCTGCAAACTCCTTCCCCTAACGTCAACTGCCTCTTATGTGGACAGTACGATTTACTGAAATTCACTGCAATGCAGAATTAAACCTGTACAGCATGTGAGAGGAACGTGCGTCACCGTGCAAAAAACGACTCCAAATAAGTCACGATGTAAAAACCGTCTCCAATGCATTGTGCAAGAACTCTTTCCTAATAAATGCTGAGGTGTAAATGTTATTGAATTGCTGTGGTTTCAGAGATATTAATCACTCTGGGGCATGCTGTTATGGGCAAATAATCACCTCTGGGGTGATGATAGTAACTCTGCTTTGTGTTGGGCCACATCACACCACCTCACTGTTTATTGTTTTCTGATCACAGAACATAATTTAATGGAATTTAGGCCACACATTATAGGTCAGTTTTGAGGTTTATTTAAACATATTACAGGATTTTAGATGTTACTGGATTTTTTTTTTTAACAATTCTCTACTTGGCCCCAAATGAACTGTAAGAAGATGTACTACATTTGGCCAATTTCACAGTGATTTGGAAAAGAATGGTGGGGGTTCGGATGCAGAACAGAACTCCATCCAAGTTTCAGAAAGAATGTGTACTTTTCAGTACAAGCTAACTCCGATATCATTTGTTTGTGATAGATATGAGGCCATGCGGATGTGCACCACAACGCATGCCAAAACCTAATGAAACACAGCCATTCAACACCCCCTGTTACACTGTGGACAGCGGAATACGTAACTTATTAAAACATGGGTCAAATAATTAACAAAAACATATTTAGAGCTGCAACAATAACCACATCACCGCCATAGCGCGATATAGGAGGTGTACCATGGTTTTGAGCCTGTCAGTGCTATTACTGTCACAGCAGCTTTTCCCCCTAACCCGAGTGCTGCCATCCTCATGTAGCTTTTGACTTGATCTGTGGAGTTGTTTACATGTATCTGGATATTTTCAAAAACTCACTTATTCTAACAGTTTTGAAAAGGATCACTTCCACTGTACATGCTTCTTTTTAAATCTCTCCACGCCAGAACAAGAAAATGTGTATAAAACGTCCTGACCTCTGCGCTGAGCATATACATGACATTTAGCATGTGCAACACTATAGTGGTAGCAATAGTGTCAGCCATATTAAAGGAAAACAGGTTTATAACCTACATTTTTATTCATCAAGCACAGAACCTGTTAACTGGCTAACACAGATGTCAGTCAAACCCATAAAGCATTACAAAAATAAAAATGTAGAATTCATTTTCTTTATTTCAGCAGCATTCATATACTTTAGTTATATTATCAACCAATTTAAAAAACATTAACAATTACTTTAGTATTAAATTAAATAAATCCACAAGACAGGCATGCCACGCAGAAATCGTCTTTTTATTATGTCTATTTTGAGCTCAAGAATTTCAACATATTAAGGGACAAGTAATGTCAAATGAATGAATAATTAAACACAGGGAGCTTTGGTTGTGGTATTACTGCAAACCGCACCGCAGCATTCCGTGAATGCTTTGTAGTTCGAGTTATCATTTGCACTAGATGTCTCAACAATGTGGAAACTTGCCAGCTTGCAGGTTCGCCATCAGCCAGCTTATAAAGACACCCACCACTGCACCACTGCCTACATATTTTCATCTCGGCACAGTCTAAAGCAGCAGTTCCCGAACTTTAGTTTAAGGTCCCATTTATGGATAAGAAGTGACACGACTTTATTTAAACTGAAACAAATAACCACAAAAGAGGCTTTGATTTTCCATATCCTCTTCACATTGTACTAATTTTATACAAGAGGATTTTCCATATCCTCTTCACACTGTACTAATTTTATGTAAGGTGAATCAGTGCATTCAAGATGAGGCAAAGTACAGTATGACGCAAAATGGAGGCTGCCTGCCTACGCCATGTGTACCGACTTGACAAGTTGCCAGAGAATGTACACCGAAGTGGTTTGGTGGACTCAAGAGGCAAATATGCTTAGCTAAGCTCCAGAAGGCTGTACTCACAGGTTTACAGCCCTGGATTTTGTCCTTTGGCAATTGTTAAGCAAGTTACAACTATGCAAGATATATTGAAAATATTCATCATAAACTATGCTGAGTAAACACTTCATTGTTCTAGCTTGAACATTTGCTTGAGTCAACATTAACCCAGTTTCCAATGTGGAATTGATAATAGTGTTCGAATTGCATCCCAAGGCTATTTTATCCCTATTCCATATGGGGATTAAACAAAGTTTGGCTCAATCCCCAGGATGGGCCCTTGCCTGGCTCAATGCCAAGCCCTTGTGCTGACAGATCAGGAGAGGTTACAACAGTTGCATAATGATTCTGTTTACGCTCACTAATTTAAGCGATAAACTATATCTTACAAATCTTACAAAGTGTATTCATGTCAAGTGTACATGTGGGATGTTTTTGCTTACATTCACTGCACAGCTATTAAGCCATACTCAAGAGCTTATGTTACTTTTTGATAGCTTCATTAGATGCAATTAACATTATGTTACTGTGTGATAAAATTATATTAAGTATACTGTTTTAAAAAAAAAAAAAAAAAAAAAACCACCACCACCACCTAAGCAATAGTTTAATAAATGTGACATCATCAATGCTTTCCTATTTTGGGTGGTAATTGGGTCAGTTCCTGATTACTGCTGGAATTAACCAGGACATCCTGAATTCTGTGAACAAACAGTCGGTTGTGAGGAGAGTGCTATGTGTGTGTTTTTTTTAAATATTTTTTATTACTCACTTTTAATCTATCTTCAACACTAGCTAGCACAAACTATACAGATTGCTAAGAACAGCCACCACATCAGCACATACTTTGAAAATAAGTTGAAAACTATTTTGACAACACCAAAATACACTTTATCTTTAACACTGGAATGTGATGTGCATGGTTTTTTGGTTTTTTTATTCATACCTGATATAATTTAGTTGGTGTAATTAGACCAGACAGCTAATTCCTGTCTTTTCAGTTCGAGGGAAACAAGACCTAATCTAAATTACAGTGCTCACCACAATTATTGGCACCCCTTGTACAGAGTAGTAGAACGGGTTAGAAAAATAAATCCACTTTTTGGTGAAACCGCTTCATCTTAAACTGAAAAAAGTGAGAAAAAGCTAACCTTTAATTAAAATAAATTTATTCAGAGAAAAGCAAATCATACATCAAGAAATAATTATTTTAATCATAAACTCGTGCCAGTTATTTGCACGAAAATTTGCACTGGAAATTTCTGTGAACACAATGTAACTAAAGCATGTTTCTCATTTAGACTGTAAATTTTTTTAGTTGACTGGAGTGTGTAGGAGCTTTCAAGCTATAATCCATTACTTCCTGATTAACCAGGGTACAAATATGTGGTGACAGAGGCCAAATTTCCTTAGTCATCCATGGGAAAGATAAGAGAACACAAACCAAATGAGGGAGGAGTGTGTTGACTTTAGTAAGTCAGAGAATGGTTATAAAAAAACAGCTACTTGCCTGAAAATACCCGTTTTTACTGTTGGGGCAATAACAACAAAAAAAAAGTGGATATCAACTGGAACGGTTACAAATTTGCCTGGAAGAGGACCCAAGTTCATTTTGCCCCCAAATACAGTGAAGACAGTAAGAGAGAAAACAAATAATCCCCAATAATCATTGTTGGTGAATTACAAGGAAAAGTAAAAGCTTGGGGTTACCAAACCTCCAAAACAATCATTATATGTCACCTTCGTGCCAACAGATTATTTGGAAGGTCATTTTCTGTCATTTAAACAATACTTAAGCCTCGAGTTTGCAAAACACTACTACAACTTTGACTGGAACCATGTTCTATGGTCTGATGAAACAAAAATGGAGCTATTTTGTAATAAACACTCAAGGTGGGTTAGGTGTAAAAAGAAGGATGGCTATAATGGAAAGAACTTTATCCCAAATGTAAAATATCGTGGAGGTTCTGCGATGATGTGGGGCTGTTTTTCCTCCAAAGGCCCTGGAAACCATGTTGGGGTATATGGCATCATGGACTCCATGAAATACCAGGACATTTTAAATAAAATCTGACTACTAAAACTGGGTCATCATTGGATCTTCCAGCAGGACAATTATCCAAAGCACATGTCCAAATCAAAACAACAATGGTTAACTGACCACAGAATCAAGCTTCTGCCATGGCCAAGAATCTTTTTCCAGAACTGGACTGGCTTTCCAGCCTTTCTGTGCTTCAGTGTTACCAGTGGTTGCATATTGAAATAAACTGTCTACATTAACATTCATGAAGGTGTCCCTTCACTGTAGACTTTGACAATGATGAGCCTACCTCCAGAGTGTTCTGGACTTTGTGTGTTCCTCGTTTTTCTGTACCAAGGAAAGAATTCGGAGATTATCCAGTTTAGTTGTCTTCCATGGTCTTCCGGGCCTTTTGATATTGCTGAGCTCACCAGTGCATTCCTTCCATTTATAAATGTAGCAAATTGTTGATTTGGCCACTCCTAGAGTTTCTGCTATCTAACTGACAGGTCTGTATGTTTTTAGCCCAACAATGGCTTCTTTCACTTACATCAATACCCCTTTGGACCAAATATTAAGAGCAAACAGATACAAAAAGCTCACTCAACAATTGGAATCAACACCAGACCTTTTATCTCTTTAATCGATCATGAAATAATGAGGAAAAAGGCCATAACCGGCCATGAAACTGCTTATCAGCCAACAGTCCACTTACTTTTGAGCCTGTGAAAATGTGACTTCGTAACAAATGGCTGTAATTTCCAAACAGTTGAAATCATTTTGTTAAACCTAAATTAAAGCTGAAAGTCTACATTTCAATCACATCTTGATGGTTTCATTACATTCAGTACATTGTGGAGGTGTACAAAAGCAAAATTACAAAAACCGGCACTGTTCAAATACTTATGGACCCAAGTGTGTATTAATTATCTATGCCAAGGCATAAAAAAAAAAATTTTGTTTGGTTCCGGTTTCCGACCGACCCTGTCAATTTATGTGCGACCCAAATTTATTTTATGAGCTTGAGGAATCGTCACGAAAATCTTAGCCACTTAGCAATGCTGCACGGTCGGTCGTTCACAAAGGCAATCGTTGTCGTCACTTACAAAGGCACTGATAACTTTGTATTTGTTGTGTTCCGAATACTCACTACCGTGCCAACCAAAATTGTGAGGTTGGGTTTCAAACATTTGAAAATGAGCTTCAAGAGGTCAGAAACTGCCCTTATTTTTAATATTGTTAAATACAGTGGTTCTTATTTGGACTTTACCCATCTTCACCTAAAGATATAGCTAAGCGTGCCTTGCATGGCCATTTTCTTCCATTCAGCATAAAGAAAACAGAACAAAACGTATCATGCAAGATAACGTCAGGCAAAAGTGAGGCATCCAGGGCATCTGGTGGCATCAGTGTGTGCATATATTGTTCTGTGTTTTAACTAGTTTTGTGTTTAACACTATCTGACTCATGACTAATGTTTACATAATAATACAACACAAAAGGGATTTTTAAATTACATGTTAAGCATGCACAATAAATGCAAAACTAAAACCATAATTCAAGCAGCATTATTTTTACAAGTTAAAAGGACAGAAAATTTAAAGGACAGAAAACTTGCACATTTAGTAACACTAATTTAGGGCTGCCACAAACAAAACATCTTGAAAATAAATTAAGCTATCGATTCTAATTTATTTTAGTGTAAGTGAAGCTACATAGTGCTTCAAAACATAGTAAAAACGTTTATTGCCTACTATTTATATTATTACATTTTCTCAATTTTGTTAATCAGCTGTTGCAGCCCTGCTATAATCCAAGTCAATATTACAGAATATACTGGCAGGAGATGATCAGGTGAAGCATCCTGATGCTCTAGATGTGCTTGGAGGTTTCTGCAATTGTGACTCACATGTATACCCTCAAGATTGCACTTTATGCCCAAGTTTCACCTGCTCTTCCATTTCACTTAGATACTCTAGACTCGTACCTAAAAACTTCTGCTATAATTATATAGACCTGAACACTGAACATCACTTCAGCACCCAGACAGAATGTACAGCTTTTGGGATGTGCTTATTGTAGTTTCAACAAGCCTCTCAGCTGATCAGGGCCAGATTTATGCTTCTACCTGTGGCATGATATGGCCGTGCTGATAATAAGCTACTCAGAGCTTAATATTCACCCCTGAACTAGACACAGTGCTTACATGTCAATTTTCATATGTCAGAGAACAACTGTACATCCTGAAGTTTATCAGTAACACTATCAAGCTTTCTCCACTTGCAGGTAAGAATCAAAGTGAGTGCTCTCAAGTGTGGACCTGACTGGGGTCACTGACATACTGTATGCCTGCACAATCACTTCCTTTTCACACTGGGTAAAATACCTGAACGCAGGCCAAGAGGTGGCATCTTCTATCAAACACCACATTACATATGCCCTTGACAAGGCCCTTAACCCTCAACTGCTCAGCTGTATAAATGAGATATAAATGAGATATATGGAAGTCGCTCTGGATAATGGCATCTGCCAAATGACATAAATGTAAATATGCTATGACTACCACCTGGGTAACATTTAGGGTTTTTTCCACACTTACTGCCCTTAGTACCGAGGCCTGGCTTGCGTGGAGGCAGGGCTCAAGATAACAGGTTGGCATTCATAGAAAATCCATGGCCCAATCTTGCGATTCTATGCGTCACTTTTGTGCACCACATAGTGCGCTATATATTCCCTGTAGTACAAACACTCAAGCAACAAAGAAAAATGCTTTTTGGATGCATAGTAACGTCATCATTCAGGAAAACCTGCAGACAAGATGATGATTTTCTATGCAGGCAAACACAAACGGATAATTACAGTGATACAGTATGAATGTATGGTTTATTTAAGCAATATTGCACAAGCAAGAGTGCAGTTATTCTGAACATTACAGATGTGGCTTTCCATAAGCACAAGCCCGCAGGGCTCCACAGTGGTCAAGAATTAAAAGACGCAGTACTGACAGTTATGTTTGTAACCATGGCTGTGTGACTGAGTAGAGTAGTGTCACTCAGCTCGAGGAGAATGGCCAGAGGACCAGTGTGATGTAGCGAGGGCATTTTACAGCATACAAACACACACACACGGTCACAGCAGATGTCCTGGCAATGATAAACAGGCATTCACGCTCACAGGACATATGCGAGACTAGCCAGAGGACCAATCATAGTTGCCATGAGTTGATTCTCCGTTTCACCATCTTCATCAGTACACAATGCAGACATAGCAGACAATGAAAGTGATACTGGCCCCAGCACTTCCTGTACTGCATTGCAGTTACAAAACAGATAAATGTTAACACTAAAATTCCGTGCCGACAAATTTTTATAATCTACGTCATTGATTAGGTCAACTAATTGGGTGAACTGTTGTATTCCTAAGCCCAGTAGTGTTACGCTACTTTAGTGCATAGAATGCACTATATCTTGTGTAACGTGGCATCAAGTCACCATCCTGCTTTGGGTACACAATGAAGTAGAGTCACTGAATTCAGGTGTTCAAAACTATGAGTCACTTCCAAAACTTTGGAGTCAAACCCTGCACACACAGACAGAATTAATTTAGCATCTGAGCATTTCGGTCATCAAGACAGCAACTGGAAATTTATTTTGCCTTCTGTCTGGTCTAAATAAACAAATCAGGGCTTGAAATGCAGATAAAACAGAGTTTTATCAGGAGTTACGCTCCTGGAGTGATGCAAAAGAAACGCGCTCATCCTATCATCCAGAAATCACAAGTTCAAATCCCAACAATGCCACAGCCATCTGTGGCCAGGGGGCCATGGGAACAAAACTGCCATGCTCGGCGTGGAAGGGAGGCATACTCGGCATCACCTGTCAATCATAGTAACGCTAGTCAATCACAGGCATCTGTAAGCTCAAGAATGTGAAAGAGGACAGACAGTGCGTTCCTTCGAGTGTGTTATGCTGCCTGGTAACACAGCAAGAACCACAGCTAGCTTCATGTGCCTCAGAGGATGCAGCTGTCATACGATAGTGGAGCACTGGCTCATGGGTGATGGCCAAACTGGGGAGATAATGAGGAAGGGGGTGTGGGGGGGGTCTAAATAGCTGCTGCACACTCAAGTATTTCATAATATTTCTTGGGATTCTTTTGTGAAGTGCTTTTTTTTTTTTTTTTTTTTTATAAAAACCCCACCTTGGTTCATTTTTATCATGCTGTTTTAGAATTTTATAAAAACGCCATAGGATAAAAAAAGGCTGAGTTCGGGGAGGTGCCTCTAAATTTTGGGGGCATTCTTTTAAATTTAAAATGTACATGGCCTTGCTCTGATTAGGCCATGTCTTGAAACTAAAAGTATGTTAGCCGCAACCTCGCTGCACACATACGAGAAACCGCAGCTGAAGCGCCGAAAAAGGCACTGAACGCACGAGTGCAGCACTTGCATCCTACTGAAGGCTCGCGTTTAGGATGCGTAGCGCCCATGGTTGAAGAGCGGCCTGGCTGCAGCGTATGAAGCTGTAGTGTCCGGCACTGAGGAGAAACCATCTCGGACTTGGATGGAGATGGAGGAGAGCTTACCTTCAGCTATTTGGGCTAGTAGTTTCCTGCATCATGGACTGCAGAATCCTTGCAGCAGCATTTTTATTTGATCTTTTTGATGCAGAAAAAAATGATCCCTCTGTATGTGGGTCCGTCCCATTTTACAAGCCTGCAAGAATCTTGGAGAACATAACCGATTGACTCAGGAGCTGAGTTTGGATTACGAGTGCTTCACGTCATACTTGACAAATTTCAATTTAATTTGTTTAATTTCAATTTAAGGTGCTTCTGTACAAAAATTGAGCAAGCATTACCACACGCAGCATCAGCCATGAAACGATCTCTCCAGCACAGCGATTATGCATTTGTCTCAGGAAAATAAACATTTCTAAAACTAAGCCACTTATGAAATTGGACATCTTTGCCATTTTAATTTTGAAAGGAAACTAATATGTTCTCTATGGAAATTCGGGGAAAGAGAATTTTGCACAGCAATGAACTTCTACTACTACATTTTAGTGGACGCTACAGACAGGACCTGAGAGGATCACTGATTGGTAGTTTCTTGTCATGTGAGATGCGGTGCGCTTGTGGCCCTCAAAAAAGTTTAAATATTTTTATCTGGGCACGCCTCGGTCATGCACAGGTAGCGCGCTCTGTGTGACTGGAAAAAGGCACATTGACACGCGAGGGCATCACAAACACGATGATTTCCGTATGAAGATTGCAGCTTCATATGAAAAAACTCAACCGGAAGGAGAAGCAGCAGACACCTAACCAGTGGTGCCAAAACCAACACTACAGATGACCATTGCTGTGTGGTCCATTACTCCATGGGCACTTTAAATTGATTAAATCCTGTGCTTCAGTAACACTGCTAATATTCTTTATAATACTTTTCCAACGCAAGAGCAGACAAAGAATGCCTACGCTACTCACTGCAGGGCTAACATATGGGAAACATAGGGAAACATAAGCTATACACCACAGAAGAACTAGAGATTACTGTGATAGCACAGTCATGATTTTACACTTTAAAAACCTAACGCTTACAGCTGACTGGAAATGGATGGCAATCGCTTTGACAGTAAGCCTACTGACATACCCCCGTTATGATGGAGTACAGTAGGAGACAGTGTAAAGAGTAAACAAACTGTTGTGCAAAATAATGTTCTGAAGCATATCTTCAAGTCCAAATGTGGCTTTTATGCAAAACAGACATATCTGAACATTTTTACAGATATCTGCAAACGTATAAAATATAAAATGCATAAAAATTACACGAGCAATGTTAGCTGTTAGCACGCAGTCTCGCTTGGTTTTGGCAGCCTATCCCGGAGCTAAACTATTAGCTGCCACAATTATGATGTAGAGTAAAAAACAAATTCTATGGTATGGCTTCAATACATTTTTCACATCGCTGTTTTTATAATGACATCCAGCTACACTACCAGTCAAAAGTTTGGAAACACCTACTCTTTCATAGGTTTTTATTTATTTTTTTGCTTTCTACATTGTAAAACATTACTGAATACATCAAGACTATGAAGCAACACATATGGCATATACTGAATTATGTGGTAAACAAAAAAGTGTAAAAAAAAAACAAAAAACAAAATAAGTTTCATATTTCAGATTCTTCAAAGTAGCCAACATTTACCGTGATGATACAATCGGCATTATCTTAACCAGTTTCATGAAGT